>JAMPIO010000258.1:0-122860 GCA_024699865.1 Aphelenchoides fujianensis
AAGCAACGTGTTTTGAGTCAAGAATGTAGCGAATTCCCGCTGTGTCGCTTGGGCGGCGGCCAGCGCGAGTCGCAACGCCGTCGAGTCGGCCGACTGTGGAGGGCGCGGTCACAGTCGGTCCGCAGGGCGATTGGGGCGGCTGGGAGGCGCTCGGAGCCACTCGTTCAGCTGCAGGGCGCCCCGCGAGCCGGGCAGCAGGTGGGCGGCGAGGACGAGCGACGTGCAGACGAGCCGCCGGCCGCCCGCGAGGACGTCGAGCGCCACGCGCGTCGCCGCGTCCTCCGCGCCCACGACGCCGCCGGACGGGCGGCCGTCCGCCAACGCGTTGAGGCGCTCGTGCAGCTGGAAAGCAGCGGGATCAGAGGAAAAGGAAGGGATCAACGCGTGCCTTCTCCGTCTCGTCCACTCTCTTTCTGCTGCCGCTCGAACGCGTCGAACACGGCGGCCAGTCGGTGGTTCGCGGAAGGCGGCTGCTAGGACGGCGGTGGGCGGACTGGCCGGGCGGTTCTTGCAGCATTGGAGGCTGAAAGAGAGAAGATCAAGAGGAAATGAGTGAACGGTCGAACACCTCCGGTAGGGCGCGAAGCAGAGCCAACAGAACTCGTGGCGGCAGGCGGCGATCGTGCAGGTCATGTGATCGCAGCCGTCCACGCGCTGGATGTTCACGCCGCAGCGGGGGCAGCGCTGGGCGTTCGCCCGCAGCCACTGTCGCTGCGCGGATCGCCGCCGAAGGCGCGCCGCACGGCCGCCCACTCGGCCCAATGGCGGAGGTGGCCGGAAGTGGTCGGCGGCCGCGCACGCGAAGCAGAACGCGCCGCCGCACTCGCAGGCGATCCGCGCGCCCGTCGCCGCCCGCCATACGCGGCCGCAGTCGACGCCCGGGCAGCTCTTGGAGCGGCCGTCCGGTCTGCAACCGAGAGGAGTGAGCGGAAGGAAGCGGTGGAGACTTGCCTGCACGTAGTCGCGAGTTATTAGCCGGCGGACGGCTGCCCGCACCCGGCCGCTCGTCCCGACGGGCGCAGCGGTCGGTGGTCAGCGGCGGCAGGCCGCGTCGCCCGGACAGCGCGGCGCCCACTCGCCGGCGTCCAGCACGCGCGTCTCCGCGTGTCGCCGCCAGCAGTCCGCCGCGCAGAACGCGTGGCCGCAATTTCGCCAAGGCCGAGCAGCCGGCCGGCCGCCTCGCAGCACAACGCGCACGTGCCGCCCGGCCCCTCGGCGAACTCCGTGGTCGAAGGCGCGTGATGCCGGTGCAGAAAGGCGCTGCGAATCGCCCCCGAGTTGAAGAAGCTGCAAGCAGGAGTCGATGGGAGGCGGAAACGTCCGCTCACTCGTTGATCAACGCCGTCTTGTCCCACCCGTGGGCGTGCAGCAGGAGGAAGGCAGACGGCCGCCGAAAGCCCCAAAAAGCCGGCCGTCTCGTCTGCCAACGCCCTACTTCGCCGTCAGCGCCTCCTCGTCCACCAGCTGCAAATGGGAGTGTTGGTGGCGAAAGTAAACTGCTGGAAGAACTCACATCGAACTCGTGGTCCATTCTGGTCAACAGCGCGCCTTGTGGGTGGCGAGTGCGGGGGCGGCGGTGGACGCGCGGGCTTGATCGATCGGTTGGGGTCGCGCAATCAAGAGATCAACGCAACGCGCGCTTGACTGCAAGGTGGGTGGGCGCCGAGCGAAAGACAGCATCTCTTATTTGCATTCCTTCTTTCGTGCCGACAGCTCCACCTATTCTCCCTCCATTCCTTCTCTCCACTGACCGGTCCTGATGTTCGCGGGGAAGGTGGCGCTGATCACGGGCAGCACGTCGGGCATCGGGCGGGCGACGGCGCTGCTCGTGGCGCAACGCGGCGGTCGAGTACTCGTCCACGGGCCGTGCGAGCGGCAGTTCGAGGCGAGTGGGCGGCCGGCGCGCTCACCGCCCGCTTGCAGGCCACCCGGCGGCTGTTCGAGCGCGAGGGCGTCGCGGCGGACGCGTGGCACTTCGTGCGCGGCGAACGTCCGGGAGGCGGCCGTTCAGCGCCGGCTGGTGGACGCGGCGGTCGAGCGCTTCGGCCGGCTGGACGTCCTCGTGAACAACGCGGGCGTCTCCGGTCTCGCGGGCGTCCCGCCACTCAACGTGCGCTCGCTGGACCACGTGTGGGCCGTCAACTTCCGCAGGTTCCTCCCTCCCCCTTGTCTGCAGTCTCTCGTTCGTTGCAGCGCCTTCACGCTCACCCAACTCGCATTCCGCACCTCGCCCGACAGAAGGGCGCCGTCGTGGAACGTCTCGTCGGCCACCTCGACGATCGCCGTGCCCGCGTTCGCCGCCTACTGCGTCGCGAAGGCCGCCCTCGACCACTGAACGCGCATCGCCGCCCTCATGTACGCGCCGGCCGGAGTGCGCGTGAACTCCGTCAAGTACGCCCCGCTTTCCACTGCTCACTTTTTTCGTTGCAGCCCCGGCTTGGCGAAAGCGGGATCGCAGCGGCCTCGGCCTGCCCGACCCGAAAGACTTCGCCGCCGCCTTCTCGCCGCTCTGCCGCTCGCACGTCCCGCAGCGCCGGCTGGGCCGCGCCGCCGAGGTCGCCGAAGTGACCGCGCTGCTCGCCGCCGACCGCGCCGCCTGGATCACCGGCTCCGCAGTTCGTCGTGGACGGCGGCCTCGAGCGCGGGCGCCGCCCTCCCGAGCCGAAGGGGGCGGCAAGTGACTGGCGGATGTGTGTTGAGTGAGTGCGGCGAAAACCGTGAAACTGGAGGCGGAGGGATTGTGAAACAGGGGACGATCGAAGAACATTCCTCGACACTCTAATGGTCGTGGAAAGAAGCGAAACTTTCTGAGAACTCGAAGAAGAAAACATTCACAACTCGTGTCCACTTGCGAACACCCACCGCAAAATCCCACCAGTCAAAACGGAACACTTGACACAGCGCGGAAGACGCGACCGCCGCGTTGATCCACGCTCAACTGGGCGTGACTCGCGAACTCGGCCGCTTTTCCGCTCGATTTTCCGGTTTGATTCGGCGGAAATTCGTGCAGAACGTTCGGAACAATTCGACCAAATTTTCCCAAACGAAATTCCCGCCTTTCCGCCCCCGAAATCCCCATTTCTCGTGAATTTCACCCGAATTCACTAAATTCCTTCAATTACGCCCTTTGTTGCAGCCGATGCGCGAATCCCGATGCTGGAAGGACTGGTGACATGGGTGCTGAACAACTACGTGGGGGGTACTGGAGAACCTGAACGCGGACCAGATCTCCGTGGCCCTGCTGCAAGGTGGGCGACCTGAATTTCCGTCCATTCCCATCCCGTTTGAAGGCCAAGTGGAGCTGGAGAATGTGCCGCTGCGGCGGTCGGCGCTGGAGAAGTTCGACGTGCCGCTGGAGGTGCGCGCGGGCGTGATCGGGCGGCTGACGCTGCAGGTGCCGCTCGCGCACTTGCGCTCGGAGCCGTGGGTCCTAAAGATGTCCGACCTGCTCGTGCTGCTCGGGCCGCGCCGCTCGGGGGACGGCGGCGAGCGGGCGGCCGAACACGAGCAGCGCCGCAAGGAGCAGCAGCTGGAGGAGTTGGAGGCCGTCCACAAGGTTCGTCCCCTCCTTCCGCCCTTCCTTTCGATCTTCCCGCTTGCAGCGGACACTCCTGCGGACGGCCGGCCTCGAGGCGCGCGGCGCTGAGGAGCAGGGCGGCTGGTGGGGCGCCTCCGTCGTGTCGCCGTCTCGAACAACATTCAGGTGGGTCCGCCGTTCGTTTAGAGACTGCCTGCTTTGTCAGCTGATCCTCGACAACGTGCACGTGCGCTACGAGGACGAGAGCACGCTGCCCGACGGGACGCCGTTCAGCTTCGGCTTCCGCGTCCAACAGATCAGCGTGCAGACGACGAACGCGCAGGGGTGAGTGCCCCTCCGCTTCCTTCTTCCATTCGTTGTTCGTTCGCTTGCAGAAGGCGGGATTCGTGCAGCCGGCGGAGGGCGTGAACACGTTCAAGAAGCTCGACATCAAGGGCCTCTCCGTGTTTTGGAACTGCGGCCAGCGGGCGCACGTGGACGTCCGCTCGCCCGACGACCTCAAGCGGCTCCTCTCGCCGCTCGTCGGGCCGCCGAACGCTTTCCTGCTGCGGCCGTTCTCGCTGCAGGTGCGCCTGGAGCGGAACGCGTCCCGCCTGCCGCTGAAGGCGCTCCCGGCGGTGCCGCGCTTCAAATTCGACCTGCGGCCGGAGATGCTGGAGCTGGAGCTGTCGCGACGGCAGCTGGGGCAGATGCGCGCCCTCTCCGCCCACTGGACGCTGTTCGACCGCGCCCGCGAGCATCGCCGCTGGCGGCCGGCCGTCCCGGTGGTCGCGGCGGCCGCCCGCTGGTGGCGATTCGCCGCCGAGCGCGTGCGCGAGCAGAACCGCCGCCGCCGCTCCACCGCTTCGGCCGCCCGGCTAGTGGAGCGGGCGCGCCTCCTGAACGCCTACTGCCGCGCTACCGCCGCACACTGCGCGCCTTCGTGGCCGACGAGATGGCCAGGCAGCAGAAGTTGTGAGTCGCCCTCCCCGCCCGCTCATCCCCGCCCGCTCATCCCCGCTTTCCCGCCTGCAGGGTCGACCCGAACGTGCGCGTGGCCTCCGCGACGGCCGTCAACCAGGAGGACGTCGCCCACTTGCGGCAGGTGGAACGCGACTCCGAGTTCACCTACAACGTTCGCTTTCCTTGTTCCCTCTCTCATCCCCCTTCTGTTGCAGGAACTGCAGCTGTTCCGCGACCTCGTCTTCCGCAAGTACACGCGCGAGCTGGAGCGCAAGCGGCCGGCCGATCTGGAGGACGCCGTCGAGGAGATCTTCGAGTTGGTGTCGCCGGAGAGCGGTGAGTTCTTTCGGCTTCTGTTTGATTCTTCTGTTCGTTTTAGAGCCCGCCCGCTCGCCGTCCGTCGAGGAGGCGCCTCCGCAGGGCGCCGGCTTCTACGGGTGGGTGGCCTCGTGGTTCGGCGGCGGCGGCGGGGGCGCCGAGGCGAAGGGCGAGGAGGAGATCAACCGCGCCGCCCTGCTCGACATGTGGCCGCGCCACGCGGAGCAGCCGCTGCCGCCCAACCTGCGGCGCGTGGAGCGGCATCTGGAGGAGGAGCTGCTCGACGTGCTCAGCGAGTCGTGGGACGACTCGACGGTCCTTCGCCGCGACTCGCTGCTCGCCGAGGTCGTCCTGCAGCTGGAGCGGGCGATCGTGCGCTTCGTGGACGACGACGAGGTTGGATTTGGCGCTCTCGCCGCTCACTCCCGCTCGTTTCAGTTCGTGCGGAGCGGCGGCAGTCGGGTGTTGGCGCTGGACATGCGGCAGGTGGCGGCGCGCGTGTTCCTGTCGCCGCGCGAGCACCGCACCGAAGTGGCGCTCTCGGTGGGCGACCTCAGCGTGCAGCGGCTGCGCGTCGCCCCGCCGGCCGCCGACGCGGAGGACGAGCCGCCGCCCATCGAGACGGAGGTCCTCTTCGCCGTCGGGCGCACCGACCAGCCGGAGGAGGCCGAGGCGCCGCTCTTGCAGTGAGTCCTCTCCCGCTTTCTTCCATCCATTGCCTTCAGGTTGTCCTACCGCCGGCTGGCCCCTCGGCTGAACGTCTTCCACGAGGTGAAAGCGAGCTGCCTGCCGTTGAGCGTCGTCTACGACGAGGACGCGCTCGACGGCCTCTCGCAGCTGTTCGACGGCGGCGTGGACGAAGAGGTGGGTTCCCTTCGCTCCATTCACTTCCCTTCCGTGTGTTCAGAGCGGCGAGGAGCAGCGGGCGGAGGGCGCCGAGCTGCACGCGAGCACGCAGTTCTTCCTCACGCTCAACGTGCCCGAAGTGCGCGTGGAGCTGCGGACGCGGCGCGCGAACCTCGCCGACCGGCAGGCGGCCGGCGAGTCGACGCCCTTTGCCGCCGTCCAGCTGCGCGGCCTCTCCGTCGGCTGGGCGGCCACCGAGCGGCATCGGCGGCGCGCGAAGGTCGGCTTCGACTCGGTGCTCGTGCGGGACCTCTTCGAGCCCACCGACTGGCCGCTCCTCCGCACCGTGCCGCCCACGCGGCTCGCGTACGCGCTGAAGGCCCGCTCGGCCTCGTCGCCCGACCTCTCCGCCGATCCCGCCGCCCTCGCCGGCCGCACGTACTCCACGTCGCTCCCCCTCGAACTGCGCGACGTCAAGGGTACGCTTCTTCCTTCAACTCATCACTCTGCGGGTTGCAGCGAAAGCGGAGGAACTCCGCAAGCAACGGCCAACGGAGCGGGGCCGCAAGCCGCCGGAGATCGCTTTGGATCAGGATTTCGGCCACTGGGACGCCGCCCACGTGCTCCTGAACTTCGCGTTCGTGGACGCCGCCCATCCGGAGTTCGAGCGCGAGCACGGCGGCCAGCACTGCACCGTGCGGGCGGCGCTGGCGGACGTGGAGGTGGGCGTGAACCGGCGCACGTGGACGCTGCTGCTCGACTTCTTCGGCGCCCTCGGCGAGCGGCCGGACCGCGTGGAGGCGCGACGACGCGCGCCGTCCGTCGGCCCCGACGATCCCGTGCTGGAGGCCCTCCTCTACGGCCACCGCCTGCCGCCCGCCGCCCTCGACGTCCCGCCTTCTGCGGGCAGGAAGGGTGAGTGCTTCGAACGGTCTATTCAATCCCTTCGCTTGTTGCAGCCCCCGCCCCGTACATCCTCGCCGTGGAGCTGGAGGTGGGCGAGCTCGGCGTGCACATGAACTTCCCGGCGGCCCGCTCGCAGTTGGGCGTGGCGGCGCTCTCCGACCTGGACTTCCGGCTGCGCCTCAACCTCGCCGACGAGGAGGAGCCGCTCCGCTTGAAGCTGCAGATGGGCGAGTTCTCGCTGCTCGACTCGACGCCCTTCCACTCGCGGCTCTACGGCGAGCGGCTCGCGCTGCGGCCGCGGGCGGAGGGCGGCCGCCGCCGACCGGCCGAACGCCCGCGCCTCGCCGTCGACGTCGAGAAGCACCGGACGGACGACGCGGAGCTACGGCGCCCCTTCGACCTGCGGGTGGACGTGCGCGGCGACTCGCGGCTCTCCGTCCACTACGTGCACACGCACCGCTTCTTCTGCGCCCTGCTCGACTTCTGGCTCCACTTCGCCGAGCTGCAGGACGCGGTGCGGCGCAAGAACGAGCGCCTCCAAGTGGTATTTTTTGTTTGCTGTTGTGTTCTCGATTCACTCGTCCGTTGCAGCCGACGGACTGCCAGAAGACGCGCTGCCTGTTGACCGTGGAGCTGGACGCGCCGCTCGTGTTGCTGCTGCCGCTGCACGGCCTCAGCGAGGACGCGATCTGCTTCGAGTTCGCCGGCCTGGGCGTCCGCAACGCCTTCCGATTGGCGTCGCAGGTGCCCGAGTTGGAGGCGAACGCGATCGAGGCGGCCCGGCTGGAGGGCGACGACTACGACTGCCTGCTGGAGGCGATGCGCGTGGAGGCGGCGGAGGCGCGCGTCCACTCGGCGCGTCGCCGCTCGCCCGACCGCCAGACGCCGCGCTCCCCGCGGCCGCAGCGGAACGCCAAGACGCCGACGGGCGGCCGGAAGGTAGGCGAGCGCGCCTTCGAGAACTTCTTCTTCGTCCTGCGCGAGGAGAACATCCTCAGCCGCGAGTTCCCGCTCGGCATCGACGTCTACCGCAACCTCTCGTCCTTCATCTCGCACAACCGTGAGTTCAGGCAATCCATTGCTCATTCTTCTCGCTTTCAGTGCCCGAACTCGCGATCGTCACGGACTTTGCCGACCTGGAGCTGCGCTTCACCGCCGACTTCTACCGCCTGCTGCGCGGCGTGCTGGCGTGCAACCTGGGCGAGGAGCTGATCCCCGTGCCCGAGACGATCCCGCTCGAGGTGCTGCAGTCGCCGGACCGGGCGGCTGCAGCGGACGCGTCGGGCGGCAAGTTCGTGACGTTCGCGACGCGCATGAACTTCCGCGACGTGCGCTTCCACTTCCTCGTGGAGGCGGCGGAGGCGGGCGGCTGGCGGCCGTTCGGCGTCGTCGTGCTGGACCGGGCGCGCATTTCTTTCGACGCGTTCATCGACTGCCAGGCCGAGCTCGACCTCATCTGCGAGTCCACCGAGCTGCTGGACGCGCGCTTCGCCGACCGGCCGGCCAACCAGAAGCCGAACGTGTTCGAGTCGATCGTTCGCCCGCGCCCCCGCTCGGAGGCCGCGCCGCCCGCCGTCCGCCTGATGAGCGAGGCGCACGTGATGCTGCGCGCCGGCGAGGCGCCCGTCGTGACGCTCGTGCTGGCGAACGCGCGCGTCCTCCTGCTGCTCGACTGGCTGAACGGCGCCAAGGACTTTGTGCTCCTCACCCACGACTTCGAGCCGCCCAGTAAGCATTGCCGCTATTTCCATCCCTCCACTCATCCCCGTTGCAGCCGAGACGCCCGAGCGGGGCGGCGGCTTCGCGGAGCCGAAGGACGGCGTGCTGGTGCGCCATCCGTCCGCCGCGCGCCGCCTCGACGCGCCGCCCGCCCAGCACACGATCACGCTGAAGATCACGCTGAAGGACTCCGACCTCGTGCTGCTCGAGAACGCGGGGCCGCGCGAACTCGCTGGGGCTCGTCGCGCACACCACCGCCGTCCTCAACCTGCACGACGCGAGCGGCGGCGTGCTCGAGGGCCAGCTGGAGGTGCAGAACATGGCGCTGGCGTGGTGTCTGATGTCGGCCGAGCACACCACCCGCTGCCAGCTGACCAACGACTTCGACCTCACACTCCAGCTGCAGCGCGAAGTGCCGCCCGCCTCTCCCGCTGCTCCCGCTTCGGCCGCCCTGCAGCTGCTACTCGACCGCGCGCCGCCCCGCCACGCCGTGCGGATGGAAGTGGGCGAGATGGTCGGCCGGCTGTCCTACCGCGACGTCCTCGTGCTGCAGGCGGTCGTGCGGGGCGCGTTGGAGCGGCTGGACGCTGCCGAAACGTCGCGCTCGCCGCCGCCCACCGCGCGGCCGCCCGCCGACGAGCCGCCGGCCGCCGTGAACGTGCGCCGCGTCGCGCTGAAGGCGCCCCACCTGAACGTGTGGCTGCTGGACGACTCGCAGGGCGTCGCGCTGCCGCTCGTCCGCCTCGTCTCCTCCCGCCTGCAGGCCGACTTCCACGTGGCCGACCGGCTGGAGGCCGCCGCCGAGGTCGCCGTCGACTTCTTCAACCAGCGGCTGCACGGCTGGGAGCCGCTCGTGGAGCCGTGGCGTCTGCAGTCGTTCCTCTGGCAGCGGACGTCTTCGGCCGACTCGCTCCGCATTCAACCCGGTAGGCCGCCTTTCGTTCGGCTTCCGCTCACTCGCCGCTTGCAGCCGCCGACTGCCCGCTGAACGTGAACGTGACGCCGACGTTCGTGCGCCAGGCGAAGCACTTCGCCGCCAAGTGGCCGGCGGTGCGGCGCGAGCTGGAGGCGGACCTGCGGACGGCGTGCGTGCGGCCCCGCTCCGACCACCTGCCCTACCTGATCCGCAACGAGACGGGCGCCTCGCTGATCTTCACGACGGCCGTCGAGGAGCTGCAGCGGGCGCGCGCCGAGGGCCGCCGCTCGACCGCCCGCTGGTTCACGGCGCTCGCCGACCGCTCGTGCACCTTCGAGTTCCCCGCCCGTCTGCTGGGCTTCGTGAGTCGCCCGGTGCAGGCCCTCCAATCCGCTCGTTGCAGCAGCGAGAACGACCGGCCGACGCGCGCCGTCTGGTGATCCGCGTGGACGGGTGGGAGGAGATCAAGCCGGTCAGCGTGGACTCCGTGGGCACGTACTTCCGCGTGGTGCGCGCCGCTGCGGCCGCCAACCGCGCCTCGCCGACTGCGGCGGGCGGCCACGCGCGCCTCGTGCTGCAGGTGAGCGTGGAGCCGGACGGGCGCAAAGTGGTGGCCGTCCGCTCGGCCCTCCGCCTCACCAACCAGCTGGCGGTGCCCGTGCTCGCCGTCTTCCGGCCTCTTTCTGGGCAGGACGACTCAACGGAGAAGCCGGCGCCCGTTGAGCTGCAGCTGGACGCCGGCCGCACGCTCCACGCGCCGCTGCGAGTGGCCGCGTGGCCGTTGCGCGTCCGCCCGCTGCCCGCCGACGTCGCGATCGCCGCCGCCCGCCCGCTCGACTGGCGCTGGGCCGAGCGGCCGGGGCAGACCGCCAACCGGCTGCTCGCCTTCGACGCCGCCGACCCGCTCGCCGCCGACCAGCAGGCGACCTTCTGGTGAGTCGAATGAAGCAGCAGCGCAATCCCCGACCTTTCTGCAGCGTGTGGGCGTCGATCAAACACGACCTGTACCCCGAACACCAGCCGCCCCTCTGCGGCCACTCGATCCTCCTGCTGCCCGCCCTGTCGGTCGCCAACCTGCTGCCCACCGACCTGCAGTTCGTGTGCAACGGGCGCCAACACACCGTGCAGGCCGACCGGCGGCTGTCCACCTGCGCGCTGGACCCCGAGCGGGAGGTCGTGGTCTCGCTGGCGACCGACCGCTTCCGCTCCGTCCGGCCGGTGCGCATCGAGCGGCGAGTTCCCCCAGCCATTCAATCGTTCACTTCCCTGCTGCAGGTCGGCGCTGATGGAGAGCGGCGAGACGCGGCGCGTGGGGACGCGCGTGCGGGACGCCGAGGGCCGCGAGCTGGACGTGTACCTGAGCGTGAGCCTGCGGCGGGCGGGCGCGCTGCAGGTGGCCGTTTGGGTGCCGTTTTGGGTGGTGAACCGCTCGGGCATCCCGCTGGTGCTGCGGCAGGCGGCCGCCGACCACGACGCCGCCGGCCAGCTGGAGGACCACGAGCGCGCCAAGGACCGCAACCCGCTGATGTTCTCGTTCGCCGACGACTCGTGCCCGCGCGAGTGCGTCGTGCGCGTGGGCCGCCGCTTCGCCGAGGACGCCGCCTTTGCGCCGCGCCACTCGCCCGCCTTCTCGCTGCAGCCGGGCGTGCAGGCGCTGCGGCTGCGGCTGGAGCACGAGCAGGAGGCGACGCGCGTCTACTCCATCGGCGTGGAGGTGCGCGCCGGCAGCGGGCGCTATCGCGACACGCAGGTGGTGCTGTTCGAGCCGCGCTACCACCTGAACAACCGCTCCGGCCATTCGCTGCTCGTGTGCCACCGCAACGAGCTGCAGCAGCCGTCGCGCCACGTCCGCCTCGCCGCCCACTCGCAGCTCATTTGGTACGACGACTGCGAGGCGCGCCAGCTGCTGTGCATTCGCCGCGAGGACCTGCCGCACTGGTCGCTGCCCTTCCGCATCGACCAGGTGGGCGCCTTCCATCTGACCATGCGGTGAGTGAACGGGACGCTCGGGAGATCACTGCCGTCTTGCAGGGACCGGGACGAGACGCCGCGCTTCGTGCGCGCCGAGGTGACGCTGCAGAACGCGTCGTTTTGGACGACGTTCACGGACGCCGCCGACTACCCGCCGCCGCTGCGCGTGGAGAACCGCTCCAACGTGCCCGTCCTCTACCACCAGACGGCCGAGTCGACGCGCCGCCACCACCTGCGGGCCATCTGCAAGGCGCGCTCCGCGGTGGACTACGCGTGGGACGACCTGTACGCGGAGAAGCTGCTCACGCTGCAGGTGTTCGAGAACCAGTCGCACGCCTACGACCCGTCGAAGCCCAGCCAGGGCCCGCCGCTCGTCTACGAGAACCCGCTGTACATTCAGCACACGCCCTCCTTCAGTCGGTGAGTCCGCTTGATGCCCGTTCCTCCCTCTCACTCGTCCTGTTGCAGCTCGAAGGGCGCCGACGAGGAGCAGCTGGTGTGGAGCGTGCGGCGGGACGGCGGCCGCGTTCAACTCGCCCGCTGGCAGCCCGCCGACGCCGCGCAGCTGCAGTTGTGGACGCTGACGGCGGAGAACTGCCTGGAGAACGTGGGCTTCGGGGCGGGCCGCCCAGCGCGCGGCCGCCCACGTGCTGGACGTCGTGGAGGGCGGCCTGATGCTGTGCGCGCGGGACCCGCAGCGGAACGCGACACAGCGCTGGCGCTTCACGGCGGACGGCCGACTGCGCTGCGGACTCGCGGGCCGCTTCGTGGAGCTGCGCGGCCACTCGCTGGTGTTGGGGCGAGGAGACGGCCGACGGCGAGCGGCCCGCCCCCGCCCAGTTGTTCCGCAAGGAGCGGCAGAAGCCGGGCAGCGGCGTGCTCGACGTCCACTGCCTGCACGTGGGCCCCACGCTCGTCGTCCGCATCGTCGACCACGCGGACGCGCTGCGGACGGCCGCCCAGTCGACGCGCGGCCTGCGGCAGAAGTGAGTTCTCCCCCTTTCTTTCGATCACTCTCGCCCGCTCGCTGCAGATCGCTGGACGACGAGCAGCCCGAGCGGCGACGTCACGACGCGTCCACCTCGTCGGAGGAGGCGGTCGGGCGGCCGACGGAGCGCACGCTGGACGCCCGCCTGGAGATGCCGGCCGGCGTGGGCGTCTCGTTGGTGAGCGGCCAGTCGGAGGAGCTCGTCTACGCCCACCTCCGGGGCGTGGAGCTCGTCGTGATGCGCGCGGGCGCCACCTTCCAGCTGAGCGGCTACGTGGCCGCCTTCCAGGTGAGCAGGGGGAGATCTTCTTGATCTCCATCGCTTGCAGGCGGACAATCAGCTGCTGGGCGCCGAGCGGTGGCCCTTCCTCTTCTGCGAGACGAACGCGTTGCGGCCGGACGACGCGGCGGCCGAAGTGGCGGCGCAGACGGGCGCCCGCCTGCCGCTCACGCCCGCCCAACGGCCCGCCCTGAAGCTGGAGCTCTCGTGGACGCCCCAGCGGCACTACGACGCGTTCGACTGTCTGCGCGTGCGGCTGGCGGACGCGTGCCTGTGGCTGGACGAGCAGCTGCTGTGGCGGTTGGCCCACTTTGTGCGCGAGTCGGACGCCGCCGCCGCCGTCCAGCCGGCCGCCTTGCAGCAGGCGCCGAACCTCGAGCTCGAGACGACCGCCGCCGTCGCGGGCGCCACGCGCCGCTGCTACTTCGGCACGCTGGAGCTGGAGTTCGGCGCGCTGGTGCTCTCCGCCCGCACCGTGCCGAAGAACTCGCTGCCGCCGGAGCTGCGCGCCGTCCGCGACCAGCTGAACATGCGGCTGGTGGGCTTCGAGAACGCGCTCGTCCAACTGCCCGCCTTCCGCCAGTTCCACTACTTCGAGACGGCCAGCTTCCTGCTCGAGGCGCTCAGTCAGTTCTACAGCCGTGAGTCCCTCCCCTCCTCCTCTTCGAATTGTTCTGGTTGCAGTGGAGCTGAAGAAGCAGACGTACAACATCCTCGTGACGCTGGACGCGTTCGGCAACCCGCTGGGGCTCGTCTCGGACATCAAGGACTCCTTTCAGGGCCTCATCTTCGAGGGCGACCTGGGCGCCTTCATGTCCGGCGTCTCGTACGGCCTCTCCAACAGCATGAGCAAGGTGCGTGTCTTGTGCTCTGTCCCCCCTAATTTTCGTGCAGTTCCTCTCGTCGGTGGCGCACGGCGTGGGCGCGCTGACGTTCGACGAGCAGCACGAGCTGATGCGGCGGCGGATGATCCGCTCGCAGTCGCAGCACGAGAACCCCACCGCCCTGTCGCACCTGTACGGCGGCGTGAAGGGGCTGGGCGTGGGCGTGTTCGGCCTCCTCACCGCCCTCCCCAAGAACATGATCAGCGGCGCGCAGCAGAGCGGAGTGCCCGTACGCTTCTTCTCGTCCTTCCCCTCACTCATTCACTCCATTCTGCAGGGCCTGATCCGCGGGATGGCGACCGGCGCCGTGGACACCGTGACGAAGCCCACGCAGGGCGCCCTCGACCTGCTGGAGGGCGTCGCGTCGGCGGTGAAGGACGTCGCGGGCGGTCCGATGAGTGAGTGGCCGCTCCCTCGCGCTCCCCAACCTCCGCTCCTTTCAGTCCGCAAGTCGCAGTGGCCGGAGCAGCGCGTCCGCCTGCCGCGCGTCTGCACGAGCCTCCAGTCGCTGCTGCCCGTCTTCGCGGCGCCGCTGGCCGAGGCGCAGCAGGAGCTGAAGCGGATCGCCGGCTTCTCGTCGGCCGAAGTCCTGCTCGACGTCGTGCCGCTCCTGCAGCACCAGCAGCAGGGCCAGCGCGTCCAGCACCGCGCCCTCGTCTGCTCCGAGCAGACGTACGTCCTGCGGCAGGTGGGCGGCGAGGCGGCGGCCGTCGTCGAGCGCGTTCTCTACCGCGCCCTCCGCACCGTCCAGCCGATCGTCCAGACCGAGAGCGGTCTCGTCAAGTGCGGTGAGCGGAAGGATTTTAGAGCTGCTCATCCCCGGTTTATTGCAGAAGTGATCTACGACGCGTCCAAAGGCCGCCCCACCCGCACGGCCCACGTGTGGTGCACGAACCGCGAGACGGCCGCCCGCTTCGCCGACCGCGTGCTCGCCGCCAAGCAGCGCTACGACCACTCGAAGCGCACCCTCGCCGCCGCCGACGACCTCGACCCCGACTTCTCTTAAACTCGAGTGTCTTCCCTCTTCCTCCCGCCCACGAATCCCGAACGACCTCAGCGATCTCTCTTGCCTTCCCCCGTCTAGTCCGTGTAGTTCACTCGATTCAGGAGCAATAATAATCACTTTGTTTGATGAATCGGATGGAATGTTGTGTAAGGAACTGCTCACTCTCTCTTTCGATCGGTTAGTGGTCAGAAGAACGTGCAGCGATGAAGTTTGGGCGAAGAAACCTACGCCTCTCGCTCAACTTGCTCTTTGGCCCATGAGTAAAGCTCGACCGATAAACGCAATTCGATTGACCGCTCACTCTTTTTCAAGCCAATCGAATGGCGTCATGACCGCGCGGCGTCCTGCCGAGCGACTGAGTCACCCAACGACCGCTTGACCTTGTTCAGTCATTGCTTCCACCTGCTGGACGCCATGTTTGACCGGCCTTTCTCGATCACGAGTGGGGTCGTGGCTTCTCGAATGATGGCGCAGTCGTGGCCGTTCACGTTCAGCAATGCTCTGAGCCACAATGGACGATTCCTCTACGCGCACCGCGACTCACAGTTTCATCGGTTGGACCTGTGGATGGGCGAACACACGTGAGCATTTCAAAGAGGCTATCAATCGCTGTACTTGTCTGCTGTTCTTCAGAACGTTCAGCAATGACGGAGAAAAAGGAGTTTACCGTCATCTTCTACATCTCGTGAACGGCGGCATGCTTGCCCCACAATTCGCGTCGAACGGAAACGACTGGTGCCTGCGCATCTTCCACCTGGACGCCGAAAAACGGTCTTTCACGAGCGAAACGGTCTTTCACGAGCGAAAAAGTCTTCGATCGGGCCGTCGTGGGGACGACCCGTTTGTGCAAATATTTCCCCGCCGAAGATACGAACATCTGCCTGGCCGTCGGCGTCGACAACGAGCGGCGAAATGCGGGATTTTATTCCATCAACCTAAAAGCGAAAACAATTGAACCGTTGGGCGCGCCTCATCGTTGCTTAGGTAGAATTTATCACGCGGACGGGGCGAGTCTACGAGTGGAAGTGGCCCAGCTGCATAACACGCATCCACACCATCCTTCAAACAACAGGCAACACGCAATAGAAAAATTCGAATTGCCCCTAGAGTCTAGGACGAAGCTGGTAGGCGGCCACATCCTTTTTGCATTCTTTTCCCTTGTAGTACAACTTCCGCTTTCGGCATGTCTCGTGCCGTTCAGTTTGCAAAGGAGCCGAGCAGTTCGTGGTGTTCAACTGCACGTGTTGTGCCGATGCGAGCGGTCATTCGGTCTACTTCACAGTCATCGACTTCGACACCGGCGACTCCGTGGACTTCACGTTGAATCTTTCGCTCGATCTGCCCATAGCTCCTCGAACTACCCACCTGTTCGTGGACGAAGACGACGTGCTCACCATCTACCAACACAATCGAGAAGATGGGCGAGTCGCGGCGTACCGCTTTCCTCTCCGGTTAGTCCACTTTTCCATTCACTTCAAGTTCCTCCATTTGCAGGAAACCCGAGCGGTTGGTCCACTTGGCGCTGTACGCGCGCCCTCGCGACATTAAGTTTCCGATCGACCGCTTCTTGTAAGCTTTGTCTTGATGTTTGTGTGTGCTCGGAATAAAGGTGATCGTCGACTCTCCACCGCTTGTCTTCCTCTTCCGGAGCAAAAATGACTGGTTTCTACATCCCAGCCTTGATGCCCGGCGTTCTTCAGAAGTCCATGAGCGCCAAGAAGGCAATCGACGAGCTGTCGACGTCGAATCGCGTGCAGAACGTCCACTGGAAGGGGGTGCCCAGCACGAAGAGGACGGCCGACGCGACGTCGAACGCCACCACGCACCGCCCGCCGCCCACTTGGAGCTGAAAGAAGCGAGGATTGAGGGAAAGGGGCAGGACGAACATCGACGATGTAGTTCGTGGACGGACGGCCAGCTGCTGCCCGCCGATCGTGAAGACGAAGTCGGGAAAGACGCCCGCATTCGAGCAGTCGGTCGTCCACGCGCCGAGCGACTCGTCGAAGACGGCGCGGATTTGCGACTGGACGGCCGAGAAGGCGGCTTGCGGCAGTTGGATCGTGGGCGTTCTGAACACGAGGGAATTGCTGGAGTAACGGAAGGAGGGAAGGGAGGAGAGTATTGGTCCCTTTCATTTGTTCTCCTTTCCTCTCCCACTTCTTCCCATGCCCCTCTCGTTTCGGCCGCAGGAGTCGACCGACGACTCCTCCCGCGCTCACTCGCTGTCCACCACCGCGACGTCGCCGTCCAGCTCGTGGACTCCGAACGCAAAGGAGTCTAGCTCAAAGGCGAGCGCTTGCCACGTGTCGTCGAAGAAGAGGGACGCGTAAGCGAGTTCCTCTTCATTGCACCACACGCCGATGTAACTGCCGAACCACACGTCCCTGTCGAGTTCTCGTTGTCCCCGTTCGTGCTCTGCTGCAACCACTGGTAGAAGAAGCGGGACAGGTCGGGGCGGGCGCCGAGAGGGGAGTCGGCGGCTGAAAGGAGTGGGTGGGCGGCTGTCGATCGGCGGATTACCGCGTCCTTCTCGTCGGGGTTCCTTAATCGACTCAATTACTCAATAGACCGTCAAGGAGCACCCACCACCCCAGCCCGAGCACCCCGTCGAAACCCACGAACGGCGGATTGTCGCCGTCGCAGTCGACGACCGAGAAGATGGATTGATTCCACGCGGCGATGTCCTCGAACTGAACGCCCTTTCTTTTGCTCGATCCGTCTCTTGATCCCTCACATTCACGACATCCGCGTACGCTTGCCCGGAGATCGTCCGCTCGCCTGCTTTGCCCACGAAGAAGTCCGTTCGGACGCCGCCCGAAGCTCTAAACAACCCGCATGTCTGCTCGTTCATTTCTTTTGCTTACTGCGGGCTGTAAGTCGGCTGCTCGGGCTGGAGGGTCGGGTACGTTGCGTCCAAAGAAGAAGAGCAGGTCGACGTTCGTCTCATAGGAAACATTGAACGTTTGGCCTGCAAGCCGCGACTGAGAAAGAAGAGAATGCGTGAGTGCTCACCGGTCTCGTTCAGCCACACGCTCGTGATCAGCAGTTCGTCTAAACAGCCAAGAGTTCTCTTCATTGATCAAGGCGGGTACCCGGATATTGCGGCTGAAAGTTCTCGTGCGGATTCACGGCTCGCTGCTCCAGCTGAAAGGCGCGAAGGTCGTCGGCCATTCGGCGGTGCAGTTTACCGGACAGCCGGAATCCCGCCGTTGTGGGAGGACGAGCTGCCGGCGTGAGGGCAAGCGAGCAGAAGAGCGAGCAGCAAGAACGACTTCATCGCGACAGAAGTCGAAGGTGAAAGCAGCCTGCCGCCCAATTTTTGCCTATAGGAAGGGGGAAATTAGAATTCCTGCGGCTCTAGCACTGCTTCCTGTCTAGTACGAAGCAATCACTAATTGATGCTCGTTCGCCCAAAATGCAGGTGACTCAGCATTTCCTAGCGCGGAACACAAGAGCAGAAAGCTGATAAGCGACTGGCGGGTCCAAATGAAGAAAACGACGTCTTGAGCGCGTCTCCTTCGCTCCGAAAAACAGGAGTTAGCAGACGAATGGGAGGTGGGTGATTTTTTAGGAGCTGCTCGCGCCACCTCCGAGACTTTTTTTGCCTTTCTCTCCGAACCTTTGCCCTCGACATGGGCGAGAACCTGCTCTCGTGTCCGTGCTTCTTCTCTCAACCGGAGGGTCTCCCGCTTTTGCTTCAAAATCGAATACCCGGGAAGATCCATCTCGTTGGCCTGCAAACAGACGACGTTGGATGAACGATCATTAAGAAGTGCGGTCAATCGAGTGCACGGACCACGAGGTACGATTGGATCCCCGGCTCAAACGGATGGAAGCAAACGACGATTGAGCTGTGGTCCGTCCACTCGCTTACAATTAGAAAAGGCGCCGTTGCCTGAGAGCCAGCCGAGCGCTGTTTAACGGCGTCGTGCAGAAGAAATCAATCAACGGTAGCTGGTTTGCGTTTGTAGGCGAGCGTGGTCTCTGCGCTTTGTGTCTGCGTTGAACAAAGAAGTGTGTGAGCGATCGATCAAAAAAACAAGCGATCATGTTGTCGAAAGCTAACGTCTTTCCAGCACCCGTTTGCAGCGTACGTCGCTGAAAAAAATTCTAGACGTTCATTCGCCTGTCAGCCGCATAATCCGCTCGTTCCGCGCATGCAGGTGAATGTGATTGGTCTCGTTTCGACCGAACGGAACGCACAAGCCCAATCGCGTCTGTGGCGGCAGTTGTCAAAGCTTCACGTCGAAAATGCGCCGCTCCTGCTTGCTTTTCGCATTGGTCGTTTTCGGTTCTTCGTTCGTTATATCGAAATTTTTTTACGATCCGAACAACACGAATGTTGACAAGTGCGTCAGGAAGTGGCCTGCCAGTCACGGCTTGTAGGTCATGTTTGTTATTTGCAACACACTGGTTCTTTCTAGCGATGTGTCGGACTGCGACTCGACGACCATCGCCATTGAGTTTAGCAAAAAACGGAACGCTCCTTTTTATCTTTGTATCTACGAAGGCATGAGGTGACCCTTGTTGTTTTTCGCTTTGTTCAACGTTCTCTCAAGTTCACGCTTTCCATCAACGGTGCCTGTAATATAATTGGCGAGGGCTACAAGAACGCTGCGGGGCAATTATGAAAATTGGTTAATCGCTTTTTTTAGCGTTAACCAATTCTTTTACCCGATTTTAGGCGACGCGGTCATAGCCTCCCTTACAGGGCGAACCTGATCATTAGGCCGGACAGCGTTGTGACGAATAAGAACCGGGGAAGTAACACAATAAGATTGCACGCGATGCAGCTCATCCGGCAATGAGCATATAAGATCCTCACATTACGAATGTCTGCAAAAAGTGCGTTAGGGGGGTGGGGAAACGCACTTTTTGCAGCCATGCAAGATTTGCGTTTCCGATTTTTGCATCTGCAAAAAATCGTAACGAATTTTTGGAGCTGCATGATTTGCGTTCGGATCAGAGCTGAAAATTCGTAATGATTTTTGTAGACGTTGGATTTTTGTTCCATATTTTGCAGATTGCACAATCCGTGTTACGAAAATTTGCAGCCGCAAGTTTTGTGTTCACGAAACTTAAATGATGTCGCATTTCTGTTCGCACTTCTGTAGGTGTCAATTCGTTTCGATTTGGCAGATGCAAAATTCGTGAACGCGAAGTTTGCAGTGCTCAAATCGTGAAAGGCAATCGGACATCGTGCAGGAATTGTGAACGCCAATGTTGTAAAATCACTGATTTTTACTCAAAAAAGGCCAAATTTCGATGAATTTATTCGAAATCTCCACATTTCGTGTTCACGATTCTTGCAGATCGTCGGTTTTCGTAACGATTTTTTGCAGCAACAAAAATGGCCAACGCAAGCTGTGCATCTGCAAGATCCGTGAACACAAACTGTGCATATGTAAGAATTGGGAACGCAAAGTGCGCATTGCACAAAACGCGAACGCACATCGTGCATCTGCAAGAAACCGGAACGGAAATCCGACATCTGCAAAAATTCGTTACGAATTTTTGCATCTGCAAGGATTCCGAACGCAAAATTCGCGGCTGCAAAAAATCATAACGAATTTTTGCAGCTGCACAATTCGCGTTACGAATTTTTGCTAATGTTGGATTTGCGTTGCGGTTTTTGACATCGTCTGAAAAAAGTGCGTTCACCCCCCTAAGGCACTTTTTGCAGACATTCGTAATGTAAGGATCTTATATAACAAACTCGCTCTGTCGCTGAAATGTAAATCTAGTTTTTCTTAAAATCAGCACAGCAAAAAGGTTGATTGAGCTGCAGCACGTTCAAAGGAACTAAAGACACTTGGAATGCTTCTTTTTTAGACAACGATTTGCAACAACATCAAACTGTTTCAAGAAGCGGACGCCGAGCACTTTTGGACAACCATCCATTATGAAAGAAAAACTTTTATAACCACCGCCGATCTTTATGTGAGGTCGCTATTTGCACTAGTTATTCCGTTTTTTGTTGGCAGATTGACGAAAGTCCCCTGAAACTCGATTTCGGCGAATACTTTGCGCACCCGATCACCCTCTCCACGACTCCCACCACTATCGTTTCGTCTACGAGCACTGCTAATGCGACCACAAGTGAGTCCCTATTCCCTCAATCCTTCCTTTTGCTTTCAGCTACCGCGCCGAAACCACGTGGCCCTGCTGTCTGGTGAGCGACTCCGTTTGGGTCAACCGTTTCCTCTTTGTTGAGATCAAAGCGAATAAAACTGCAAGTTAATTGACTTCAACAAGTGCATAACGAGCTCGTTTCGCGCATGTAAATGAAAGCACATAGTTAGTTCTATTGCCATCGAACGGGCAGTCGTCTCTTTGCGATCCTCTACGAACCAGCTCTCCCGTTCTTGCCGCCATTCGAAAGAACTGGTCGTCAGGATGCGTTGTCTGTTCTTTATGGTCTTCCTACTCGTTGGAGCGCGGCCCGCCCAGTCGAGGCCAATAGATGACGAGGCAGACTCGAGTGTGAACCAGGGACCTCGTCAAGAGGTCTTGCTTTACGTGAGTTCATCGCGTTTCTTTCTGGAAAGCTCGTTGCAGGTGAAGGACGGCGTTGAAGACAATGGACCCTGTGCTGGCAAGCCTTGTCCGATCACTACTGACCCTCCCGCGCCCCCGCCGATTACGACGCGTATCACCAGCGAACCTCCAATCACAACTCTCACCACACCCACAACAACCTTCGCTCCAACTAAAAGCACCACCCAAGCGCCGACAAGTGGGTGATTCGTTCTACTCTCGTGTCCATCCTTCAAGTTTAGCTACCGCGCCGAAGCCGCGCGGTCCGGCCGTGTGGTGAGCGGCGGCAGTTTCCGTGCCACTCTTTTTGCGATCAAAGCGAATAAACTGTTCAAATCTTTCTTGTCGACCATCGGCATAATCCGCGCGTCCACCCAATGCAATGGGCTCGTTTCAGAGCAATTAGATCGTCTTTTCCATGAACGAACCAGTTTTCTCGCTTGTTGCGTGATGCACGCCTGGTTGCTACTCCTGGTTCTACTCTCTTTTCGCTCGTTCACTTGCGTTTCCTCGACGACGAGCGGCACACGGCGCTCGGCGAGGGCGTGCGGCCGGCGCGCGTCGAGGTTTTCGTCGGGTTGTTCGTTCCTCCGATCGCTCCACTCTTTGCCTTTCTTTCTTGCAATCGGCTGGAGACGTGCGCCGCCGTTTAGTGGAGCAAGAGCTCTCAGCTAAGAATTTTCGTTGCGGGCGGCGAAGGCGCGAAGTGAGGTGCCTTCCACCGGCTTTGCTAACGATTAACGGCCGGGTGGAGCTGCAAGGCGAGGGCTTTCGAAACGCGACGGGCGTCTTTCTGCGAGTGGGTGAGTTCTCCCTTCAGTTCGTTCTCAATTCTATCGATCGCGGGTACGCGGCGTCAAGAGTTGTTCGCGACTCCGCGCTGCCGAACGACGCCGACGGCCGCCACTTCTGGACGACCGTCCGCTTCGAGCGGCACGCGCGACTCGAGGAGGCCACGCTTTACGTAAGCACGCAAGGATTCTTGCTGAAGGTTGCTGCAGGTGAAGGACGGAACGAATTTCTCCGACTTCGGCGAGCACCAAGAGTGAGTGCTTTCGTCTACTGCGCATTTGAATTGGATTTCAGAGTGAGTACACGGTTGCGTGATTTTGAGTCGGTTGTGTTCAGCGTGCTGAATCAACTGGAGGTTGGCTGGGCGGGCGGCCGCAGAAGACAATCGAACGAGTTTCAAACGCTCCGTCACGACTTCTCCGAATGAAATAATCACTCGTTTTGCAGGAGTCGTGGCGCAAGTCCAAACGCAATCAAAGTCGACTTTGGGGCGCGAGAGGCGGAGAGCGGCCAGTCGCTCCGTTTGTTCCTCCTCGCGGGCGGTCGGGTCTTTCCTCCGCTCTCCGCTCATTCTCCTCTCGAAACAGGCGGGCGGTCCGGCTGTTCGGCCAAGCCGCTTCTGCGTTCTCTTCTGTGCTGTCCGGGATGTGTGAGGCAACCATCTACGCGCCGACAAGTTCTTGGAGGACCTCCGTCGTCACGAGTGAGTTCTCTCTTCGTTCCGTCCGTCTCATGCTTTTGCTCGTTGCAGAACGGCGGCACTGGATTTGGGGCGATTGTGCGCTCAACAGCCGACGCTCTACAAGTGCCTCCAACGATTGCCCCGTTCCACTCCCTTGTTCTTCTGCCGATGTGCTCGCTGCTCACGATACCGGTAGGTCGCTCGATCCCTCAGCTTCTGCTGACTCTGCTCTTGCAGCACAAAGCATCTCGTCGACGGGTCGAACGGAAGTTCCGTGCGGAACGGGCAAGACGCAAACGGCACGTCTCCTTCTGAATGGCCGACCGTCGATCCCCGCACTCGACTTAAGGGCACCATTGGACAGTGCATCCTCTTGTGGTAACTCTCCACTTATCTTTCCTGTCTGATCGTCTTGCTTCAGCGAACAAGCAATTTGATTTTCACGGGGCGGCTTTTCGAAGACGGGAAGAACGCATCTACTTTGTCTGTTCATCTCCTTCTCTTTCAGCGTGTGAGAAGTTCGCCCGCTCCAAGTCAAGCCGCTGGCGGAGGACCGCGAACGTTGTGCGCGTGGTGAAGCTCGAAGCGGCCGAACGACGTGAGGCCACTTCCTTGGAGCATTCGAGTGGGTTCCGCTTCGCGAAGGACCTTCACGTCTCTTGCTCATTGGCGCTGGGCTTCTGTAAGTGTTTGCCTCCTCTCGCTCCTACTCACTTCTCTGCTCTTTCAGCGCAACGAAGCCCTCCTGCTGGACGACGGCCTGCGTCCACGCTCCGCTTCTACTTTCAAGGCGCTTGTTCGCCAGTCGGCCGAAAGGAAGCCACCTTCTTGCCGCTTCATCGAGCAGACATCGTTCGTCTACTTCCTTTGCGAGCAGCATCGACGCGCACTCTCAAGAGCTCAGTGGAGGCGCGCGATTCCGTCCGTCTTGCGGCCGCTTTCTTCTGCGCCCGCATTCGATTGCGAGGCCAAAAATGGATCGCTGTCCCTATTGTTGTTGTTGTTCTCTCAAGAATAAACTCGCTGGTTGAAGAAGCTGGTCTTGTCGGAATGAAACGAAAGGCAGACGAGTATTGCGGATGAAACGATAAAGCGGATTCCAATGCTCTCAGCCGTCTGGTCGACCGTCAGGATGTGGCGGCGCCCAATGAATGGGCGCTCTCACGGTCGCAGCGGCCGGAGCAGCGCCTTCGCCTGCCGCGTCTGTTCACGAGCGCGCAGTCGCGCTGTCCAATGTCTACTGAGCGCCCACTCTCATATTTTCCTCTGCTTGCTGCCCGCAAATGCCGAACGACCACAGCGATCTCTCTTGAGTTCCCTTCGTTTAGTCCGTGTAGTATACTCGACCCAAGAGCATTAAATCGCTTTGTTCGATGAGCAGACTGATTCGGATGCGTAATGGGGCGAGACTACTTACTCATCCTTTCGATTGGGTCGTGCCCACAGGGATGATCGTCCTTGCGAACATTTTCAGCGATTAAATTTACGGCTCGCGAGTCGACGCTCGAACGTGTTTTTTGATCCTTTTGCAGAGCCTAACTGATCATTTAAAAGCGCAACGCCTCGATCGCTCGCTCTTTCTCAAGCCAATCAAGTGTCGCTATGACCGCGCGGCGTTGTTTTGAGCGGTCGGGTCGCCGCCAACCGCGCGACTACAGCGAGGCCTCCATTCGGATGCTTTCTCGTCCAACCGACCACCATGAACCACGGTCTTGCCCGAATCGAAAGCGGAGTTGTGGCCTCTGTTGTGACGAATTCGACATTGCTGAGATGCGATTATTGGAGTCGGGACGGCCGTTTCGTTTTCTACCACTGCGACACACGACTGCACCGTTTGGACTTGTGGACCGGCGAGCACACGTGAGCACTTAGATGTGAATGTTTTTGAATCCCTTAATGACCGGCTTTCAGCACTTTCATTCATGCCCAAGCGGTCAAAGGCTATCGGCGGGTCATTAGAATTTTGGACCCAAATACTCTTCTCGTTGTGCAGAGCGTCGGCCACGGATGGAAGGCAAAAAGTGGCTTGTTCACGGTTCATTTAGACGGTGCCACGCGCACCTTTTCGCCTACGAAAGTCGTCAGTTGTGAGCACTTGAGCGTGGCGTTTCCCGGCGGCCGAACGGAAATCGAAGACCCGCCTCGATTTATGCTCAATTTCTATCTTCCCCGGCGGCCGAGCTCGAAGTTTGACTTCTCCGAGCTGGACGCAATAGTGCGTAAAGAACGCATGGAATATTCCCGTCTCACCAGCTTGATCACTTACCATAAAAACGAAACGACGAGTCGTTTCTACGAATTCTTTGAGCCACCACGAATTTCTCGCATTTTCTCTGTTGTTCGGACTGATGAAGGAAGAGAGGAACATGATGAGATTTCATTTTCCGAAGGGTACACAAAGAAATTGGTGTCATTAGCCGGATGCTCTAACTTAAATGTTCGATTTCTTTCAGGACGAAATCCGCTTCTCCCCAAACGGAAGAATTGTGGCGCTGAAGGATTCCAAGGAGTTCTTCCTGACTACCTGCGCGGACTGTCCCGCTCTCAGCAATCATTCGGTGCACCTCACGATCTTCGATCTGGACACGGCGGACTCGAAACGCTTTGTGTTGAACCTCGACTTCAATTACACCAGTTCAACTCTTCTGCAAGGATTTGTGGACGAAGACGACGTGCTCACCATCTACAGCCACAACGAGAAGAATGGAGAGCACACAGTCCGCCGTTTTGCTCTTCGGTTCGCTCTTTTTTCTCATCCATTTCGGCCTTCTCTTCTTGCAGGAAGCCCGAAAAATTGGTGTATTTGGCCCTCTACGCGCGTTCTCGAGAGTCCCAACTTCCGATCGATCGCATCGTTAAGGTCTTTAATTAATTTAGAACTTTCTGTGATTTTGTGTTTGTAAGCAATAAATTTGCGCAGTGTTCTACTGATAGGCTGGACGGTCCATAGGTCAAATCGAGTTGCTATCCGACGAATTACGAAATTCGCAATGGGGGCGGAACGACCGGGCGTAAATAAGCGAGCTTTCGGTAAGCAGGATGTGGCGTGGGGAGTGGAAGCGCGACGCAGCCGAGGGCCGCGATACCGCTGGTGGATAAGCGAAAGGTAGGCGTTGTGGATGTCGAGCCATTAGACCGGCATCGAGTTCACACTTTCACTCGGACACTCCACTCACCCACCGGGTGGCCGTGTGGACGACCGTCGCCATCGATGCGGATGGGATGAACGCGTCCGACATGATGGGATTGCAAGGTGCGCGTAGATTCGACTAAAACTTCACTCTTCTGCACGCTTTTCGATTATTGTTGGCCGTGGAATCTAAGCAAAAGCTGTGTAATTGTTTCGTTTTGTAACGCAGCAGATTTCGACGCGGCCGTATGAATTCGATCGTTCAACCGCTTGTTGCCGCGGATTGAACGCGTTCAATTCGACGATCACGACGATTCCTTCGCACTTCCGCGAGCGAGTCACTCGTTTCTCGCATGACGGCCGAACCGAAGTGAATAGAAGCGATCGATTGTATTCGAATTGCAGTTCAGCTGGCCGGCTTTCAGTTTTTACGAGCTGTTGTTCATACTTCTCATGGATAAGCGAGATTCAACGAAGTATCCCAAAGCGGGCGATCGAATCAAAGCTCGCCCGTCCACGGATGGAAAGTAAAGCCGCCGCTTGCAGAGCCAGCAGTCAAAAACGGAGGCAACAACAACTATTGATTGCAACCGATTAACGGGGGGAGGACGCAAAACCGCCGATTGGAAGGGCGAGCGCGATTAAGGAATTCGCGTTTGTTTTCCACCACTCGCCGCATTCCCTTGAATTTGTGTCGAACAACAGCAAATTGGATTGTGTTGACCAGAGCACAAGAACCACTAATCGACTGAAACGGAAAGAACTCCAATAGGTGCGGCGACATTCGCACCGCTTCTTTGTTGTGATCTGCGGCAGACCACTCGCACGTGCTTGAATGGAGGCCAACGTCTTCGGCTTCTGATTCCACGGTCCAATTATTTCGTGAATAAGCGAGAGGTCGTTGTGGTTACGTCGTTGTCGAGCGATTGGCGATCCGTGTCGACTTTTCTCATTCACCCTGTCTCACCTTTCATTCACCGAGCGGCGAGCATTCCAACGAGCAACGGCTGTGATGGACTCGTTTTCTTAAGTGAAGGGACGGTCGAGTGATGCGATTTTCAAACCGAAGGCGAGCGGATAGGCCGTTCGCGTCCGGCTCAACGGTACCTCCCCTTTACCGCCCGTCCATCGAGTCCTGTTGGCCGTGAAATCCGACCGGAAAGCGTTGACCGCAAGCCATCGCGTAAATCCAAGCGTCCTGCCGTTCGTTGCCGTGCGTTGAACGCCGAATTTTACGATTACGATTATTCGTTCGCTCTTCGGCGTCCGTCTCGCTTCGACAGCCGAACGTAGTTCGTGGAAAATCGACTCTTGTTGCCTGCCGAGCGCCTTTGGGGCGACGGGCGGGTGCTGCCGTACGGCAAGCGAGGGTGTTAACAACGTCCTTCTGCTCTCTATTGAATCCGTTGCCCAAACAGCCACTCGTTTTCGGAGCGGGGCGGCTTTTCGGCGCCCGAAATGATTTGCTTCTGCAAGCGATGTGCACTGGAGATGGATTAAACGCGACAGGGAGTCGTGTTCACATCGAAGGACATCCGGGCGGCTTTTGAATTTCCACGCGCCGGTTATAAGATTACAGGAATTTGAAAACAATCCGCGCGGCTCATTTATTCGAACAGGAGTGTCGTGGGAAAGTAACGATGAACGAAGAGGCCGTTTAGATTGGGGTGTTAGCGCTACGTGAACGGAACGAGCAGAAAGAAAGGAAGGGACCGTCGTGGAATTCAGCATTGTGAAGAACTGCGG
The DNA here is from genome assembly GCA_024699865.1 of Aphelenchoides fujianensis. Lineage (NCBI taxonomy): Eukaryota > Metazoa > Nematoda > Chromadorea > Rhabditida > Aphelenchoididae > Aphelenchoides > Aphelenchoides fujianensis. The sequence goes on from JAMPIO010000258.1 coordinate 27,202, forward strand.
CCTAGAGCTTCTGCATCTTCTCGGGGACCAGGCGGGGCATCTGCTTAGCCAAACGGTTCCGCTCTTCCGTCTTGTAGTCGAACTGGCAGTCGTGGGCGGTGTCGTAGCGATGCTCCGAGCAATAGAGACCGCCGCAACGGCACGGGAAGCCTGGAGAACACAAATGAACGAGAGTTTGTTCGAAAGAACCTACCAGTCAGTCCCACACGCTTCTTGCACACCAGGCAGCGCTTTCGTTTCTTTGCGGCCGCGGTCGTTTCTCGCTGCACCTTCTCGCCGAACTGAGCGGCAACCGAGCAGAATTTGGCCTTGAGATCGGCGAGGGACAGCTGCGAGAGGAAGTCGAACTGCTCGCCGCTCACCATTTTGCGCATGGCGGTCGGGGGGACTGAAAGGCGGGCAAGTGAAGGTGTTTGATGGAAAGAAAAAACCCACTCGTGAACGAACGCCCGCTGGAGACCTCTCCGAAGATCAGCGAGATGGGGATCTCGTGATCACAGAGAAGCTCGGCGATCTCCTTGATGAACATCGATCCCAACTCGTCCTCTTCGGCGAAGTAGGTCACTTGGAAGGAGGGCATCGCGGCCGTTTGGTTGTAGTAGCGGAGAGAGATCTCGCCGTCCGACTCGTGAGCCCAACGTTCGCTAAGGACAAATAATCGACGTAATCCACTCGAGTGCACTCACATCTTCCCATCCAATTCCGACGATTTCGAGCGGACGACGAGGCGGCGCGCGACGAGCATCATGACGAGCATTTCGTAACCATGAACTTCTCCGAACGACTGAGATTCGGCGAGGTTGGCCTCGGCCTCTCGCAAGTCTCCTTCGATGCTGTTGACCTGCTCTTCGATCTCGTCCTTCGGGATGCCTGCAGAGAACACAACACCAAGAATTGTTTGAAAATTTCTGGTGAACTCGCCCGTGCTGTTGCTGGAGATCGTGATCGTGTTCTTGCCCGCGTCCAAGCCAATCTTCAGGAAGGCCTGAGCGGGCTCGTCCTCGACCAGCTTGCTGACCAGATCGAAAAGCAAACGGTCGAGGAGTTCTTTCGAGTCGAAGCCCAAGTCCAAGATCAGCGACATGACCTTCGCCATTCGCGATCCCACGACGAAACGCATGGCCATGAGTGTTCTAGCGGCCTGCAGAAGAACGAGTGAGTAAATGCGAGCGTGCGAGAACCCAATCAAGGATTCTCGACTACAAAGTCAACGAAAAGCCTAACGGCATCCTTCGATTCTCAATGGATCTACCTAATCAACGTCTGACGATTAAAGCGATTCGTTTATTTGCGGCCATCAACAAACAAGGTAAAGCAATAAACAAAACAATGAGGATCAATCGGAGGAGTTAAGCGAACAGAAGCGAGAGGTGCGGGGGGGAGATCGGAGGGTCCTCGGCGGCGGGTTCAGTAGCCGGTGGGGGCGGGCGGGTCGGCGGGCGTCTCGTAGGCGGTCGGCTGGGTGGACTGGACGGGCGGAAGCTTGCCGCGCGCCTTCGGCGGCCCTCGACGATCACCGGCGCGCTCGTGGCGACTCGGGCAGCATCTCGGGGATTTCTTGGACGTCGGCGAACTGCTCGACGGTCGGGCGGTGCACCTGCTCCACGCAGCGGCGTTCCTTGAACGTGGGCACGATGCGGGTGGCGGGGACGCGTTCCACGAACTCGCGCTCGGTCACCACCGGCTTGGAGATCTGCTTGGTCTTGACGATGCGCTTGCGCTGGATGGGCAAGCGGTGGGTCTCCTGGACGACCTGCTCGATCACGCGCTCCTGCAACAAAAACAGCAGAGCGGAAAACTCGGCTAAAACTCACGTTGCCGATCGGGGGTGAGCAAAGTGGCGGCAAAATCCATGCGTCCGCCTTCGCTCACCCGCTTTCGGCGCGCGTTCGAAGGCCCCGTAGCGCTCGCCCAACGGCAGCAGCTGGAAGTCGTCCGCGTTGCGGGCGCACCGGGCGGACGTTCAGCGGCTGCGCGAGGCGGAGGTCGACGATCGAGGCGCCCATCCACTGGCTCTGCGAGTCGCACGTCTGCGGGAGCGTCGCCGGGGCGCCCTGCAGAGCGAAGATCAGCGCGTGGACGCGCAATTCCAACCTGAAACGAGACGGCGGTCAGTGAGTGTTCGAACGGAGAGGAGGCGAGTCAAAGGGCCAAAAGGGGGCCAAAAGTGAGTGATTTCTGCGCAAAGAAGAGGGAGAACGTCGCCAGTTCGCGTGTTCTTCCGCACAACCGAAGCGGCCGACGGCGTTGTCTACGAGAGCGACGAGGAGCGTGGACTGGCGGCCGCCCTGCGCGCGGCACGTGATGGTCGCCTGGCCGCAGTCGCGCGGGTGCCCTCCGTGACGGACGTGCGGCGGGCGCCGCCGAACTGCGAGTAGGGCCGGTTGCTCGAGCACTCCCACGCGGCCGACCATCCCGCTCAGTGCGGGCGCTACAAAGGACGGAAACGAGAACGAAGAAGTCGGGTGGAACTCACCGTCCAGAGAATGGCGAATGTAGGACTCTTGGATGGACGAGCGCCCGCCCGGCGCGCCGTACTGGTTCGGGGCGCACGCGGCGGCGAGGCCGAGGGCGACGGCGAGCGGGACGGCCGGCAGGGCGAAGTGCACCATCGCGGCGGGCGAGCGGTGGGTCGGCGGAGTGCGGCGAGCGAAGCGGCCGATCGCCTTGCCGACGAGCCGCCCGGCGGTCGGGCTTTTCGACCGCCCTTCGCGGGTGGTCGGGCCGCCCGTCGATCAAATTCCGTTCTTTCGGCGGTGCGCACATGCACGGGCGCCCGACCGTCTTCGATCAAAACAACAAGCGAAAGGGACGAAGGGCACAAGCCGAGCGGGCGGCCCCTGCTCCGCCGCAAATCGAGAGCAAAAAGACGGACCACCGATGCAATTGCAAGCACGAGAAACAAGCGGGCCTTCAACAGTCAGTGTGAATGGAACGAACAACGAGATGCCGAGTGCTGGATGCGCAACAGAATCATGTTGATCTCATTGCTTTCTTTCCACTAACGAGCAATCAAATTCATCACTCAACTCGCTCATGAATCGGGAATCTCCGCCTTCCTTCTCTTCGCTCTCCCCCCGCTCGCTTCTTCCTTTTCTGCGGCGCTCTTTCGTTCAGCTGTTCGGGTGGCGTAGTGGGGTAGGGCGATGCACGGATGAGACGACTCGCGGGTTCGATCCCAACAAACCCGCGTTTATTTAAAACGTTTCACGCGATACGTTTATTAGTTTCATTTCTTTTTGCATCACTGGTCACAGAAAGCGTGTAAAAACAAAATGGAGTAGCCCGCTCTTACTTTTGTTTCCTCAACGAAGCCTGAACACGTGCATTGCAAGCGGCAAACTACGTCAATAAACGGGAGGGTTTCTTTGTAGTAGTTTGAAAGCGTGAATAATTGGCCAGCTTATTGTGAACACCCTCCAGCTCTCCTTTGAATAGCACCTACGAGATGCTTCTACAAACCGTAATGTTTACGACGAGCGGCTCGCGTTTTCTCATTGCTTCAGAAGAACGGAAGAACGCCGGTGGAATAACTACTGTTCGTCTACTCGTACCGCTTTCCGCACGAGACGGTCAAAACCACTGCCTGCTACACGCGAATAAAACGGTGGCCACAAGTCCACTCGGCTGCGGCAGCAAACACACGAGCTGGCAGTGTGTTCGCACTCACAATCACGGCGAGGGCAAACGGAAGCGAGCGAGACAGTCCTGTACCGAAGTTCTCTGCCGTCTGGCCATCCGAGCGTGGAATGTGGAAAGCTTCTTGTTCGAGTGATTCCGTTCTGCGTCAATCACCGCGACTAACGGCCGTTTGTTCGTCTGATGCGTTCGGACCGGCGATTACCGTGCTTTAGCCAAAGATTAAAGCCTGTACTTGACCATGTCGACCAACAACAAGGAACAAAACGAAAATCAGTCGAAGTTCTTTCAGAAGCGATCGACCGGGAGACGGATGTCCAGCGGACGAGCGAAGAGCGTCAAACGAACCAACCGTTTGGGCTTTCTGGAAACAAGAAGGAATTAATCGTAAGCAAACAACCCAACAACAATCCGAAGAGCGAAACGGCGAATAGAGAGGTCTCCTTGACGATCGCAGATGTTGACCTGAGGACGTCGTCGTCCACAAATGCTCCCGAAAACAACCCAAAATTCTGCTCAAAGTTCAATACAACGCTCAGCGAGTCTCCAGTGTCCCGGTCAACGACCACGAGGTGCGGCGGGTAGCTTTTGGTACGCGGATCCAATCCTTTCATTACGATAAACTGTTTGGATCCTTTGAATGCAACAATCAAAAGCACTCCGCGATAGATGGAATTCGAAAACAAGAGGGTTGAGTGCACGACTTCAACCCTTCAAAACCCACCATCTTCTTGCGGTACTCGACGGACAACGGCAGCTGTTCGAGTTGCTGCCGATTGTCCACGGAAACCAACGAATACACGCGCTCCATTCGTCCGTTACCGAGCAGCCGGTAAATCCGCCCCGTCCGCGAGTCCACGTGATGAAAGGCGGCGCCTAAATGACCCCGTGCGAAGCTTCCGAGTCCGTTGAAGCTCTTCGTGCGGAGATCAACTGAATAAACGAAATTCTGAGTGTTGTTCATGATCGGAGCGATGGCGATGAAACTCGTGACGTCCACGCGAATCCAACGGTTGTTCGCGAACGAAATTTCCAGCAAGCAGTCGCCGAGGATCGTCTCGTGCTCGAAAGTGCGCGCTTTCTCGTCCAAATGGACGACGAGAAGCGAGTTGTCACGCCCGCTGTCGTCCGGCGCCACCGCAAGCAGCCTGCTGCGATCCAACACGTGCACGAGGGAGCAGTGGCTTTTTCCTCCTTCGGCATCCGCGAAACATCTGAACGATCGTTGCTGTTGCAGAAATCTGCGATCGCCTGTCACTTACTTGTGTTCGCCGCTCCACAAATCCAAACGGTGCACCTCCGACGCGACGGAGCGAAAAACGAAACGCCCATCTCGAGTCGACGTGTCGCCGGCCGCAAACGTTCGATTCCGCAGGACAAGGTTGAGAGGTGGGCGGTTGCACATGGCGGCCGGCAGGTGGACGGAAACGAAGGCAGCAACGAGCAGACAGCAGTGCGCAGTGGCGGGACGCCACTCGAGTGGACGGAAAACTCGCGGCAAAAAAAGTAGGGCGGGGGTTGGGTGGCTCGCAGTTGTTCGCGGTTGTTCAATCACGACGAGCTGCTCCAATCACGAAGCAAACGACGAACCCCGTCTGGTCCACAAATCTGCTCGACGGCGGCGAGCGGGCGGCGAACGTGTGGAGCGAGCGGGAGGTGAAGTCGGCAGTGTGGCTCGCGATCTTCAACTGCTTCCCGCACTTCACCCCTCTGGCCGTCACGCCAATGGGCGACTGCTTCGGGCGGCGCTCGTCGGTTCGTTCCACCTCACCGCCTTCCACTCCGCTCGTTCGTTTGCAGCCAGTCACCGCGTTAGAGAACTCCCGAACGGTAATATAGTTGGTTCAATCGACAGGCAGCATTAACTAACGTTTTTATTCCCTAACAAGATAGACACAGCAACGGAGAGAAGTTGGACGATTGGACGTCCTGAATGGCCCGCCTATTGGCCGTCGGCGCGCGTGACGAAGCCGGGCTTGTCGTCCGCGGCGGCCGGCGAGCGAGCGGACTTGCCGGGCGTCTGCGTGACGGCTTCCTTCTTCGCCTCCTCCTTGGCTTCTTTTTCGCCCTTCTTCTCCTTCAGCTCCTTCTTGTTCTTGCGGGCCACGATGAAGATGAGCGCGCCCAGGACGACGAGGAGCAGCAAAAAGAGGAGGATGTTGCCGCTGAACGAAAGAAGGTGGGGCTAGCGCGTGGAGCAGAGGGAACTCACATCAACGAGACGGTCATCCACGAGGTCCAGCAGGAGCCCTCCTCCTCCTGCTTGTTGCCCGCCTGCTTCGGAGCGGGAGTGGGCGCGAAATATTCGCCCAGATCCCCCTCGTCGATCTGCAAAGCGCTGGACTGAACGGATCGTTTGTGTGGACGGACCGCGACGCTCTTCCAGTACACGTTGCCGACCTCCTGCTTGTACTCGACCGTCGTGCCGAAACGGAGCTCGTTGACTTCATCGCGCAACTTCTGTCCTTGGCAGAAGGTGTGCGCGCCGTACATGAGCTGGCCGTCGGGCTGCAAGGTCAAATAGCCCTCGTTGGCCACGGGCACGTTCTCTGAACACAAACACCGCCGTCAGTCGAAAGAGCCGAAAGAACTTGCCGGCGTAGAGCTGCCAGCCGCCGCCGCTCTTCGGTTTGCTCTCGAAGTGGACCGTGCACGCTTCGTGGACCTTGATCTCGAACCTGAAACGAGGAGGTGATGAGGGAATCAAGAGACAACCCACTTGGTCTCCTGGTCGACTCCAACCGCGATCTTCAGAGGCGCTCCTTTGCTCCATTGAACGGCGACCTTCACATCCTTCCGGCACGAGTCCATGTCGCTGCAACGAGAAGGTAGAGGAGAAGAAGAAGAGGGGGCAACTTACAGGTCCTTTTCGGGTCGGTCGAAGCTCATGGGCTGAACGCACTCGTCGAAGACGCTGCGGTCCGGATCGAGAAGCCACTCGCCCATCGGGTGCGTGACGAGGATCTCGCCCGCTCCCGCACGAAAGACGGCGAGGAACATGAGAGCGAAGGAGACGAACGAGAAGCCCATCCTTCGACTCGAGCAGACCGATCGGTTGGAGGAGAGCGATGAATGGAGCCGCCGTACGGGTGAACGACAAAACGAGCGAATGCGGAGTTCTTCTCGCTTCCCTCGAGTCCTCACATTCGTCTCGTTTGCGGCGGAATTTGCACGACTGCAAGGAAGCAGCAGAGAGACCGAGGCCGGCAAGCCACTCACTTCCCCGGGCTCACTTTTTTCGAGCGGCTCGTCCGCTTGCCGACTGACTGCTGCCGCTCGCCGAGATGCGCTGCCCGTTCCTCTTCGCTCTGCTCATCCTGACATCGCCCGTATGCTGCGAGTTCCTCTTCGATCCGAAGCACACGGATTTCGACGACTGCGTGCAGAGTACGGAAATTTACGGCCGGGACATTTTGTGAGTCTTCAATCCCGCCTCAAATTCATCTCCTTTTTCCAGCCGCCTCGAGGAGTGCCTCTCGACGAGCGTTGCGGTGCAGTGGAGCAAGGACATGAGTCTGACCGTGTTTGTTGCGGCTTTTGCCATCTCAACGTGTGTCCTCTTCTCTCGTTCCTTCATTACTCCCGCAGCTTCTCGCTCACCATCAATGACCGCTGCCGACTGGACGGACAAGGCTTCCGCAACGCTACGGGACTTTTCTTGCAGTTCGGTCGGGCATTTGCATCCTTGACCCGTCTCACGCTCACTTGATCAATTGTTTCAGGCCCCGTGATCATGAAGGACGGCGAGGGAAACGTGTACCTCCACCCCAACGGCACTCTCACCTACCAATCGGCCGTTCTCTGCAACGATTCTCAATTGGTGCAGGAGGCCGACGCCCAGCACCTCTGGACGCGCGTCCACTTCCAACGGAGCACATCGATCGAAGCGCTCGTCATTTCCGTAAGTTAACCGTCTTTATGTACTCGAGGGCCGTTGCAGGTCCACAATGCAACGGGGAGCAGTGATTTCGGCGAGTACCGACGTCCCAAGAAGACCGCTGCCCATCTGAACTTTGCGGCGATCGGCAGTTCGTCCACCGCCTCTGACGAATCGTCCGACTGGGTCACCGATACGCCGTTGAGTGAGCTCCCCCCACTCTATTCCCTCGATCCGCTTTTCTTTCAGCTTCTTCGGCCAGTCCGCTCGTTCCCGTTTGGATCCCCGTTTTCGTGCGAGCGGCCGCCATGCTCTGATCCTTCAGCTCAAAAGCCCCGAGTCGTTTTTTTCTTGCCGGCGACTTCGAATAAACCTGCTCTTTCGATTTGGGTAGCGGCGGGGAAGTGGGCGGGTCTCCCGGATTCGAAGCATTCAAGAAGATGCCGACCCGTTGGAGTGCTGAAGCACGGCCTCTCAGCTTCCGTTCAAGATCCAAAAAGATACAAGAGGCGGACCGCGTGTTTATTCATTAGCACCAGCAATTGAAGAAGAAACAATTAAAAGGGAACAAGAGATATCGTGGGAAAAATCACGTGTGGAGGGCGAAGAAAATGCGCACTCCGTGGTAAACGGCGGAGTACGTGGGGACTCGCGCCGTACAGCCGGCACACGGGAGTTCGCCCTCGTCGGTCCAGCCGAACCGCTCGGCCACGCTCTCCCGAGTGACGACTTTCCAGTGTTGCTGAAAGAAGGCGGAGATCGGTGGAAGCCGGGAAGAAACGAACCGAGTCGACGATCCCGGTCCACAACTCCGCCTTGTCGCCCTCCACCGCGCCGTTAGCGCCGAATCCCGCTGTCTGCATCTTCGCCGCCGTCCGCCGCGCGAAGTTCTTGATGGTCAGCATTTTGGACCAGTGGAGGCGCTTCTGCAAGCGAACAGTCAACCTTTCTCTCATCCCTGCACTTACGAAAAGCTTGACTTTGAACTTCTTGTAGCACGTGAGTTTGAAGTGGCCGTTGATGGCGCGGAGATGCGGGAGAGCGTTGATGACCTCGACGCTCCCGTTCGTCATCATGATGCGGAGCTCCTTCAAGTGCTCGTTCGGCAGCAGCGGTCCCCAGTCGTGCAGTTGGCGCGAGAAGTCCGCGTGGCGAGGCGGCAGCCAGACGGTGAACTTCGGGCACTTCAGACGGAAGACATCAACGTAGTCTGAAACGATCGAACGAGGACACTCGCCGTGAATTCTTCTCTCGAACTCACAGTTTTTCCCCTGGTACAAGGCCATTTTGACGTCTTCCAGCGGCCCCTTTCGTTTCAAAAGCAGCGTGGCTATGCGGAGGTCTCCGAAAGCCATGAAGTGCGTCAGCTTGTCCGGCAGCGAGTCGATCAGGAACTGGGTGTACGGACGTCCGAGACCGTGAGCTTCCAGTTTGATGGACGACAGAGCAGGATGGTCTGAAAGGAACCGAGTAGATGAATAGAGCGAGGAGAATGTGAGCGTAGCGTGTAGCTCCTTTGCGACTCGCATCCACGCGACCATCAGGCGAACGCTCCGCTCGGGCGGCTCGGAGACCGCCCAGTAGATCTCGATGGTTGTTGCGGGAAGAGTTGGGAGCTTGGGAGATGCAACGGGGGTGTCGCCATGATTAGTTGTCAGTTCGTTAGAGCACACGATGAGTAGGTGAGAGCTTTATTACCGTAATCAAGGAGAGGGGAACCCGGAGGTCGGGCCCGCATGCTGCGCATGCGGTCGACTGCCGGTCGGGGCGATCGGCGGTGCGACGAAGCGAGGGGGCGGGTCTTCCCTCCGATCGCCGCATTACTCCGCCGACGCTCCACAATACAAACTACAGAGGGATGAACACAAGGGATGAATGGTCGTCGGTTGCGGGGCGTGAACCGCCCGCAACATGGTGGGCAGGGAGCGGGCCAGGCGGAGGACGGCCGCAACTCCCTCGGCGGTCTGCACGAACTTGCCGATCACGCGATGGCTGGGTTTGAATTTGGCCAGCGAGATGGAAGTCGCGCTCTCGATCGAGATGGACACCGTCCCGAAGTCCTCCGACTCGAAGTAGGCGTTGAAGAACGCCTGGCTGATGAAGAGAGACCGGAACAACGGCGTCGGTCGATCGCTGAACACAAAGAGCGTGGACGTCTGCCGGTGGGCGTCGATCAAGAACTGCTGGGCGCAACGACGTTCATTGGCGAGCAGGCGGGGCCGCGGGCGGTCGGTCGGACCCTCGAGACGCGGCTTCTTTGGACCGGAAGCCATCTCGCCTAAAATGCGCGAGAAAGTGGGGAATTTCGAAAAAGATGACAAATAATCGAGGTGCAAAACATCGAGGAAAATTCGTGAATCTCCTGTCCGTTTTGAGCCGAATTCATCGGATAAACTGTGGATAAGAAAGAAACTCACGTTGCTTCACGAGCTTCAAAAAGAAATTCGACCAAGAAGCGGCGGGCAGCCGGCGGGACGCGCGGTTTGGGCGGCGGAGTGCGGCGGAACGCCAAGGAGTTGTCGCTCGTCTTGCCTGCTTGGCGGGACGCCCGCTGGGCTCTTGTTTCGTCGATCTCTGTTTGCTGAAGCCTCCGTTGCGCGCCTTCATTCGTCGTGATCGGCATAGAGCATTGCCTCGAGTAGAAAAGCAAACACGCGACCTCGTCCTGCAGACCAGACAGTAAAAAGACGGCTCCGTCGAACAGACAGCAAGGCGATGCAATTCCGGGGAGTTTGCGACGAGTACACTTTGTTCGCCCGCCCGCTCGTCGTTCATTCGTTTGAGTCGTTCGCTCTCCGAAATGGCGGCTGCTCCCGCTCTCGTCTTCGGCTTTCTGTTCTTGGCGACGGCGATGGTCGCCGCCGAGAAGGAGGACTCCAAGTACTTCTTTTGGTTGGAGCAGTACGTGACTTGCGGTAAGACGTCTCTCATGGTCCTCAACATCTTCCTTGAGCTTTAGGCGGCTACCCGTACGACGAAGGAGTGAGTGGAAGACAAGCCGTTGCCGCTGCTGATTGACCGCTCTTTCAGGTGGTCGCGCTCTACGAACGGGACGAAGGTGAGCGGACTCCTCCTCTCCTCTAACCCCTGTCAATTGCAGACCCGTGGGATTTGTGCAAAGTCACGAAGATCAACGAGGACAAGCAGTACAAGGGCCATTGGGAAGCGCGGGGCTTCCAGACGAACGACGAAGGCGGAAAGCACCCGGACGACATGTTCGCCTACATGCAAGCCCCCTCCCTCTCCTCTCTTCTCATCTCTTCGTTCAGCAAACACCGCTGCAACACGGACGACCAGTGGAAGTACAGCGTGCATCAGATTCCGGAGGACCTCTGGGACGCCGCCGCCTACCGCAAAGTGAAGCTGCCGCCGCTCGAGTTGGCGAACGCGACCCACCGCGCGATCGGCGATCTCGACTATGCTAAAGAAGACGTCTTTGACAAGCCGTGGGACAAGGCGGAGAGCGATTGCATCTATCAATGAGTCCACTTGTTTCTTGTCTTGTTTCGGTTCGCGAGTGAGTGCGGAATAAACGGTTGCTTAGACGCGTGACTTCTGACGCCGGTTGTCTGCTTTCCACGGGGGTCTGCATTGTCTTCAAAAGAAGAGGAGGGAGTGAGAACACGAGACAAGCTGCCCGTGGGCTTGTGCTCCCCTGTTCAGCCGGCCGGTGGGCGTCGGCGGCTTCTTTTTCGAGCTGACCGGTCACTCGCTTGAAAACGAGTGGGCGGCGGCGGTTGACCGTCGGCCGGCGGCAGGCACAAGAAGTGCGCGCCATCTTCTCTCGCCTGCTCGCAACGGCCGACATGGTCGAGCTGCGCGGCCCAACGCTCACGTTCAGCCGCCCCCTCCACTCCGACCGACCGCTCGCGACTCACAGCCCGCAAAGCAACGGGCCGCTTTCTTCCGCCCCTTCACGCAAATTCCGACCGAACCGAAGGAAATCGAGGGTCGAACGCGCGGAAGCCCCCACTTGCGTCTTTCTGCACTCTCGTGGACGGTCGCTTCCTTCCACCGCTCCCTCCTCCCCCAGGATGCTCTTCGAGTGGCTCGTGCTCGTCGGGCTGCTCGCCGCCGGCTTCAACGGTGCGGATGCCGAGTTCCCCAGCTGCGTGTGGCGAAGCGGCGGCAAGTTGTGAGTTTCGACGGCCTCTTCTGCCCCTCCATCCGCCCGCTTTCAGCCACCTGGCGGATTGCGCGGGCGTGCCGATCGAGCTCGAGTTCAACAAGCCGCTCTTCTTTTTCGTCAAACAACAAGAAGTACCCGAGTGAGTCCTCCCCTTCGCTCCTCACCGCTCACTCCTCTCTTGCAGCTTCCAGTTGAACGTGGGCAACTGCACGATCCACGTGCAGCACGCGGCTGGAGCGTTCACCGTCGACTACCACACCTGTGAGTCCCCGCTTCCTTCCGCTCATCCACGGACATCCCCTTCAGACAGCAGTCTGTCGGATCGCGTCTTGCCGCCGTACACCTTCTGGCGCCTCGACCCGAACGGGACGGTCAGCATCGACCGCTACTCGGCCCAGTTGACGACCTTCTGCGCGCACACCGTGCAGAAGGCCGACAACACGGGCTACGTGCACACGAAAATCGGCTTTTCGGGCCGCGGTCTGCTCATCTTCGACCTCTGGGCGAGTCCTCCTTGGTCTTCTTCGCTGAAGAGCCTTGCAGACCGACAGCGATTACTTGGGCGACGTCCGCACGACCACGACCACGACGCCGCTTCCCACCACAACGAGCACGGCGAGACGCCTTCTTATTCTCTCCTGTTTGATTCTCTTGCTTGTTTAGACCTCTACCAGCACGACCACCTCGACCACGACCACGGCAAGCCGTTCTCTCATCTTCTCCCTCATCCCTTCATCCTGTAGACCTCCACGACTCCCGAACCGACCACCAGCACGACGCCGTCGACCACGAGCACGGTGAAACGCCTGCTTCTTCTTCTGCTTTATCCCTTCCGTTTGCAGTCGACGACCACCTCGACCACGACCTCGGCAAGCCATCTTCTTGTCCTTCCTTCAACTCTCGTTGCTTCAGACTTCCACGACGACTCCCGAACCGACCAGCAGCACGACGGCCTCGACCACGAGCCCCTCCGTGAGTCGTCCATTCGATCGCTCTCCTTTCATGCGGGCTTCTTCCAGACCAGCACGAGCACCTCGACCTCAACGTCCACTTCGACTGTTAGACGCTCTCATTTCTCTCCTCCATCCACTCCTTTGTTTAGACCACCTCTACGACGTCCCAGCCCACGACGACTCCCACGACCTCGTCGACGACCGCCGTCGCTGCTGCCGTGTTGCCGGAGAAGCACAAGGAGGGCGGCTTGAGCGGCGTCATGTTGGGGCTGGTCATGTGAGTCACCCGCCCTCTCCTTCTCTTCATCCTTCTTTCTGCAGCACGCTCGTAGTGCTCTCGATCGTGCTGCTGTTGGGCGTGAGCGTCCTGCTGCTCGCGATCCTCCGCAAGCGGCGCGCGAAGGCGGCGGCGAAGCACGCGGCGGCCACGCGCCCCGACCAGACGGCCGGCGGCACCACCCAAACGACGATGACCGAAGGCGGCCAGCCGGGCGCCACCCAGGAAGCTTCCGGACGAGACGTGAGTGTTTGTTTCATCTATCCATTCACCTTGTGGGTTGCAGAAGAAGGTCACAAAGTCCCAAATGGCGCCCGCGAGCCAGTCGGGCGTGAAGTCGGCGCCCCAATCGCTCTACGGACCGCTGCCGGCGGCCGCAAAGTCGAAAGAAGAACCGAAGAGCGCGCCCAAGGGAAAGCCGAAAGGAAAGTCGAAGGAAAAGCCGAAGGCCAAAGCGAAGGCGAAGAGCGGCGCCAAAAAGCGCTGATTGGGAGGCGACCGAGTCCTCAATTCGTTTGTTCCCTGTTTCTGTTTGTTCCCCGGAGTAAGGGAGTGTTCAACAATAAATCGATTCGTCGAGCAAATGCTTGTTGGCTGAAATCGGAAGACGAACGAGCGGTGAAGACTGGGCAAGAAGAAGGGAAAAAGGCGGCCGCTGACATGAGGAGATGGGCGGAGAAACACGAAGGAAACGACAAGATCCCGCCGGTCAGCCCCTCGCTCATGTGGCGTCTGCGGGTTGAGTTGTCTCTTGATCGGTTCTTGCCGACGACCGAACACATGGGCAGGAGTTGGAGCTTGCCGCCCGCTTTCGGTTGTTCGCTCTGCTCAAGAAGAAGAGCAACAAGGCGAAGCAGGAGAAGAAGTCGGCCGCCGCTGCTCAGCCACCGCCGGTCCGCGCACAAACGCAAGGAGATGCCGGCGCCACGCAGGCGGCGGCGTGACCCAGGGCGTCACGCAAGCCGGCGAGCCGCAGATGACCGAGAAGCAGCAGGCGCCCGAGCCCGCGACGCGCAGCAAGCAGGCGGGAACGCCGGCGCCGGGCGGCCACGGTGGCGATGATGTGAGTTCATTTATTTTCCCACAACTCCGCTCACCTCCTCGTCCTTTCAGCTGAACCGCAAGGAGCTGATCATCGAACAGCCCAAGTAGTCCGCCGACTCGACCACACGTAGATGTCCTTTCTCTTCTCTCTGTGTGTTTATGGCTTTTTCGGCCCGTTGAAAATAAAAAAAGTAGACGTAATTCTCGTTGCTGTGGATGCACGAAAGCCGCTCGTTCGTGCTGTTCGTCCATCTTCGGCGTGTGATCACTCGAAAGCGAGGAACAAGTGCCAGCTCCTCGTGATCGTTGAATCGGTGGACACGCGTTGCAGTCGAAGAAAGAGCGCAGCTTCTGAGGGTGAACGGAGAGCCAGACGGACGGCCGCGGCTCGAATTCGCGCGAGGTAGAGGCGGCGGCCATCAGTTCGCCGGTGAACACGCCGGCCGGTAAGCTGTGGCCAAACGGGAGAGAGCGACCGCCCGATGGTCGGTTGAGCAAAAGCGGCAACGAGGACACTCCTTTTCGCTCTTCCTGTTCGACGATCGAATAGACGATCGCCAGCGAGCGAAAGGCACCTTCTCGCGTTTGAGTGCTGTCGACATGCGGCCGCTCACCCAGCTTCTTCTTCGACTACCGCTCGCAGGAGCGGTGCGTAAAAGAAGCCGACCGACAGCCGAGTGGATGTCGCTTCGAGGCGAACAAGACAGTCGAAACCAATCGGTTTATTCCTCCCGCTCACAAAGAACTCTTGGACTGACGCTCACTCGCCGTTCGGCAGCTCCTCGTCCGTGGGCTCGTCGACGGCGAACTCGAAGCAGCCGAGCAGAACGCGCGTGAGGCGGAGGCCGGCGGGCTGCGGCGCGTCGAGCGAGACGCGGATGGAGAGCGGCCACTCGCGGCCGGCCGCCTCCAACGAGACACGCAGGTGGTGGGCGGCTGCAAGGAGGGGGAGTGAGTGAGTAGGTGGGCAGAAGGGAGCACTCACTAATAGGACGCTTCTTCTCCGCGTGAGCGCACATCTCCGGCTCACGCTCCTTGCTGCGCTCCAGCACGAGTGGCTGTTGGATCTCGAGCGCGCGGCTGCAAACAGGAAGGAGTTAGCGAGTAGGCGGGAGCGGTCGGACATCGCCGAGCGGTCGACCGATTCCTCTTCGCTGAACTCCACGGCGGTCTCGTTCTGGTCGCGCACTTCGCGCTGCGACGGCGTCCAGGAGACCTCGTCGGCGGCCGGCCGCTTCGAACGGCGGCGGGAGCGGCGGGCGGCCCGCGAGCCGCAGATCCACGCCGCGGCGTCGTCGCTGGGGTGGCGGCTGGCGGGCGAGCGGACCCACTCGCCCGAACGGCAGCCGGCCGACTTCTCGGCGCGCTCCGACTGCGCGACCTCCTCCGAGCGGTGAGGCTGCAACGAGCGGTGGATGGGAAGCTCCAATGGGGTAACGAACCTTCGGCATTTCGATTTGATCGAACGAGAGCGAGCGGGAGCAGGCAGGAAGGAGACGACCGAACAGTCGAGAGGGATGAGCAGGCGAGTGGCCGTTCGAATGGAACGCGCGTTCGTTCTTCCGCTTTCACGCAAATTTTGGTGATCGTGCCACCCAGTTGTCCTTCGCTCGATTGCACCCGCTACCCATCAAACGAGTGTTCTTTTGGCCAACACGCGGTAACGTTTGATCAGCCAAAAGACGCCGCCGCCTTCGAGCGCACGAGATGACCGAGCAGGAGAACGGTTCAAAGAAAAGCGGGGCAAAACCGCTTATTCGATCGTCTTCTCGATCAAACAGCAAGACAAGAGCGAAGTCGTTCGGAGCGACCTCTCCGTTCGTTTCTTTCTTGTCGACCAACAGCCAACGGATCAATCGAACTTTTTATTTTTGACAGACAGAAACGAAGAGAACTGGACCGTTTGTCCACACACACGACACCTCGCAGCCCTCATTGGCCGTCGGCCTGCGTGATCATCCCGCCCTTGCCCGCGGCAGCCGGCGAGCGAGCGGGCGTTTCGCCTCCCTTCTTCGACGCGTCCTTGTCCTTCTTCGGACCGTCCTTCTCGTCCTTGGGCGCGTCCTTCTGGTCTTCGGCGGCATCCTTCTCGTTCGCCTTCTTCATCTTCAGGCCCCACACGATGCCGAGGATGATCAGCACCGCGACGAGGACCATCAAGACGAGCAGGCTGAACGAAGGAGGGGGTGAGGAGAGGCAGAGGGAGCGGAGGACTCACAGGATCGCGATGACGAGCCATCCCGACCAGCACGGGTCCCAGCCGCCCGCCGCGTCGTCGCCCGTTTCCTTGGCGGCCGTCTTCGGGGCGGGAGTCGTGGGGCGGTACTCGCCCAGGTCGTAGGTCTTGGCGACCTGCAAAGCTGGTGATCAGAAGGTTTGTTTTGTTTGGCTGTACCCAGACGCCGCCGTACTTGATCGTGCCGACCTCCTGAATGTATTCCACGGTCGTCCAGTAGCGAACGTCGTTGGCCTCTTGGCGCAGCTTGACGCCCGAGCAGAAGACGTGCGAGCCGTAGCTATGGTGCGTGAGGGTGCCGTCGGGCTGGAGCTTCAGCCACGCCTCATTCCGTCGTCCCGTGAGGCCGTCTAAAACAGCAGAGGTCATTAAGGATGGAACAAAGGCAAAGAGGACCCACCAGCCGTGTAGCTCCCGTCTGGGTGGCCCTCCATTTGGATGGTGCAGTTCTGGTTGATGATGATCTTGTACCTGCAAGAAGGGGATGAGAGGAGACCGGCAGACACGCTCACTTGGACGGCTGATTGGCCCACGCCTCGACCTCCAGCGTGCTGTCCTTCGACCATTGGACTGTGACATTGACGGTCTTGTTGCAGGTGTTCATCTCGCTAAAACGAAAAGGCGAGAGTAGTAAGGGGACGAGCACTTACAGCTCCTTGCCGCCTCTGTAGGCAAACGGGATCACGCACGGATCGAAGTTCGTGTGGTCGGGGTCGTAGAGCCACTCGCCCTCCGGGTGCGTGACGAGGATCTCGCCCGCTCCCGCACGGAGGGCGCCGAAGACCACGAGGGCGACGAGGAGCGAGGAGCGGGGCATCACGAGGAGCAGCAGGAAGGAGAGCGAGAGCACGGAAGAGAGCAGGAGGGGGAGAGGAACCACGAATGGCGACTTTCCGCTGCCCCCGCTCGCCTTTTATACGTCGCCCGTTCGCGGTGGGATTTGCACGACGCGCAACCAGCGGGCGGCCGGAAGCGAACGCGGAATACCCGGCCGGCAGCTCGTGGCGTTGCGCAACTAGGCGGCCGACCGGCCGCTTCCTTCACTTGCTTCTGCTCGTCTCCGACCCTTCGGCTCATTTCTTCGTCCGACACTGCAGAAAAGAAAGGAGTCGCTGGCGAAACGGCTGAATGATCAGAAGGGCGGCGAGCGGGTTGAGGAGCGGGGCGGCCGCAAGGAGCCACGAGTTGAGGAGGTCGCCGAGGAAGAGCGGCTCGCAACGAGCGATCGCGTAGTTCCCGTAGACGTTCGGCAGGACCTCCGTTAGGCCGGGCGTCACGCCTGAACGGGAGTCAGCAGGAAGAAGTGAGTGGACGAACCAAAAGCAGGCGGTCGATCTGCGCGTTCAGACGCTCCGTCCGGCATCTCGAGGCGGCGATGCGCAGGGGCGGCGGATGGCGAGCAAGAAGAAGAGGACAGAGCTCGCAGTGAGGAGCATTATGGAGACGGTCACTCGTTCGTAGACGGCCATCTCGCGGCTGTCCTGCAGCACAAAGAATAGCGAGACGTCTTTAAAGAGGAACTTACGACCGGTCCTTCATGCACGTGGTTCGTCCACCCGTTCGAGTAGCCGCCCGCCCGCAGGATCTCCAGAACGCTCTCCGCAAACCGGTCGCCAACGGAGAGGCAGAAAGTGAACGCGCTGTAGCCGCATGCGCCCAACAACAGCCCGACGAGCAACGAGAAGACGACCCAGTGACCGGCGGAGGGTCGCGCACTCCTGAACGCAACGGTAAAACGGAGAGGAGCGGGCGGGGCGGACCGTTTGAGCAGCCAAAAGCGGTAGCCGAACTGCAGCGGGATCTCGCTCCACGAGCAGTTCGGCGGCCATGAGCGCGCGGTTCGCTTGCCGACTGCCCACTCGGAGCCCGCCGTTCGTCAACGAGGTCATCGTGCCGAATTCGTAAAAGAGTGTGTGAAGTGGGAGGGAAGATCAGCAAGCACGCACCAATTAGACGTCCGCCATCAGGTGTCCACCGAGCAGCCGAGCCACACGACCGGCCGCATCTCCCGCTCAAATCCCAGCGCGTGTGGAGTTGGCGGCGGACAGTCTGTTGTTCGAGAGCCAGGACGTCCATTGCTTTGTGCACTGGATGAGAATTAGATGGAAAGAGTGGACCTTCTTCGCTCTCCATCATCCACTTCGTTCCCAACTCGAAGCAACCCGAATAATACAATGAAAGAATTCATTCGTGGTCAGTTCAACACCCGCTACAATTCGACACACGTGAGGTAGAGCACAGTGAGGGCGGCAATCAGTGAGAAGCAGAGGAGTAGGGCGGAGGAAACGTCCGTTCGGGAGCGGCCTCACTCTCCGAAAGGACCGCTTGCGTGTACGAGGGCGGCGCCAATTGCGAGCCTTCGGCGGGCAGCTCGGTGGTTTGCGTCCCGCACGTAGCGGTGGGCGTCCGGCGATCGGCCGGTTTAAACGGAGGAAAAGCCGTGTTCGCCACTGAAACAAGCCCACTTCTCTCTAGTTGGGAGTGGAAGGGCTCACTCGTCAGTGACCGTTCGCATCGCTGTTGCGGTCGGTTGTTCGCGGACGGCGAACTCGTTTCGTTTGCCGCTGGCTGGTCGCCGGCGGACGTTGTGTGTGGGTCTGCGCGGCTAACAACGAAGAAAATAAACAAACCAACGCTGCAAAAGACTATGATCAAGTGCAACACGTAAAAACGCACCATAGGAAAAAGATGAGCATTCCTATGGGCTTTTCCGGTTTGTCTTTCAATTCGTCGCGCACTTCTCCGCAGCACTTCGCGCCCGCAACACCACTCGTTCTGCGGACATCTCCATTCACTGGCTGACGGACGAGTGTAGTTTGGGAAGCGGATCTAAACGACAGTAGATTTAATAAAAGAACAAAAAACAATTACTTTGTTGAAGAGTTGGATTCGGCGTTCCCGTTGACGACGAGCCGCTGCCGCGCTGCTCGAAGACACCGCCGCCGACGCCGAGGCCGCGGACATCGAGACCACAACGGCCGTTCGGCGCATTCGACTGCCAATCGGAGCGGACGGCACGAGGATGTTCCACGAAAGCTGACATTCGCGACGTTGCTTGTAAGTCAGGCAGTTTCTTGTACGAGGCACTTCTTCATTGAATGCTCTGGCGTTGCCGCCAACAAAATAGTAGCAACGATTGTCGTAAAGCAGGGGATCTCGTGCACGCTCCAGAACCAATTCGCCGTCGGCGGTCTCGCGGAAGAAATGTGCGTTTACGCCGCTGGTTGCTTGGCCGCCCAAAACGACGTCCGCCTTGAATTGGTCGAAAGCAAAGAGTCCGTCAGTTGCACCCGCATGTGTGCAGTCGGCAGTGATCAAAGGAAGGAAAGAAGCGAGAATAACGGCAAGAGGTAGAGGGAACATTGATCCGTCTGAAAATAAAAACTTTAGTAAAGAAAAGAGCTCGCGTCACGCCGTTGCGAAAGTCTGCGAAGTTTCGCCCGTCTGCGAGCAAAATGCGGCCTCGAATGACGTCTTTCGGCCGCGGCCGCGTGCGGCGAGCGGACGAACACGGCGGACCGCTCTTTGGCTCCGAGCGGGCTTTTCTGTGGGCTTTTTGGGAGGGCTCTCGGGGTTCTACAAGCGTACACTCGCCTTTGTGCCCGGCAGGCCGAAAGCAAGAATGACCACCCGTTTTTTCGCTTCAACCGAGTGACGTCAAGACCAGGGGAAGTGCTCCCGTCCGCCGATGCCCCACAACCAGGCAAGAGCCTTGCAGTAGGCCCCAAGAGTCGATGTACTTGGTCTTGTTCGTTCTATTGAACACAACCGTTTATTGACGACCGATCTTCAAAAAGACAAACAAGGTAACAAAAGTGGGAAGATCGTTCGAACGCCCAGAAAGCACCAGCAATACAGAGCTCGAGATTGTGAGTTCAGTCGAAAGCGGGCGTTTGGGCGTGCCGCTCGCATTCCCGCTCGGCCTCCACGCGGGCCAGCTGGCGGTAGCGCTCTTGATCGTCGGCGGGCAGTCGGTACAATCGAGTGCGTTCCTCCATTTCGGCTCGAAGGCGGGCGACCACCTCGGCCGTCTGCCCGTGGCGTTGCGCCCACTCCAAGCGCGTGCAGCCACTTGTGCAGCTGGAAGAAATCGTCCGCGTGGACGGCGCGCACCCGGCCGCCGTCCAGCTTGCCCCAGCGCGAGTTCGTGGGCTCCGCGTTCACGTGGGCGTGAAGGCGGCGGAAGTTCGACGGTCGTTTTGGCTTGCTCGGCGGTCAGCGGGCGGCCCGCTTCTTCGTTCTCCTCGCGCGTCTTGTCCATCGATTCCTTGTACTCAAATAGATTAGTGATTAGAATGGAAGTGGATCGGAGAAGCTCACTTCGTCTTCCAAAACCCATAGCATCGCGAAAGACGTGCCGGCGAGGGCGGCGTTCAACAGGCAGCCGACCGAGAGGACGGAGAACGGCGGCAATCCGCCGACCAGAAGCGGCAGCCCGGGGATCAACAGCAGGGCGAGGACGCCGAGGATCCCGAGGGCAACCTTCAGGATGCCGACGTGTCGACGCCGCCCGCTAGTCAGGAAGATGCCCCCGTTGCGGGTCGAGTAGAAAAGGATGCTGAATGAGGTCGCCGAACCCCCAAGGAAGAAGACGGCAAGAACAGAAAAACAATTCCTTTGCGTTTCCCACTTCTTCTTTGTCGTGTTCCGTTCTCTGCAATCTAACAAGTGAGAGGCACGTGTGGAGGGAGAGCTCACTACAAACAGCTGCTTTTCCCTTGATTTGATGAGTACAAATAGAAGAAACTCGCGAATTGGGCGGCGAACAGAACGATTGCGACAAATTTCAAGACGGGCTCCGCCTCGGAAGCGCCCATTTTCTTTTGGAACCAAACTATTGAAATGAAACGTTGAAAGCGAACGCCTAAGAGAAGGGAGAACGTGACCGAAAGGTTCAACGAAACCAAAAAAGGCCCTGCTCTGTTCGCATTTCGGGGCGCGTGACGAAGGCTTTTTGGTCGAAACGAGCCGCCCAACGCGAAAGAGGAACGAGCAGGAAGCACCCCGTTCGCCTTTTTCGGTCCGTGACCAGCAGACCCCGAGAAAGGCGAGTTTTTTCGGTGGAAGAAGGATGGACGAACGTCACGGGTTCGTTCGGTAATCGGGTTTCCTGTTTTGCAATGCTTCTTGCGTCCAATTCGAAAAGGAATACCACGATTTATTGAATCAAAGCGACATCAATGTACAGACAAAAATAACAAAAAATTCGAAGGATCAACACGCGGCAGGAATAAAGAACCCGTGAGTATGATCGAGAGCGCACTCCCGTCCGGCTTTCTCTTACGACCTCGCGGTCACGGGTGATCGTCGGCAGGCGGTTGGTGCAATCGAGTGCGCTCTTGCGTCCTCTGTTTGTTCCGTTCGTTCTGCTTTGCGTACTCCACTTGTCGGATCCACCGTTGGAGTTCGAGCGGGTCGTTCAGATCGCCCACTTCCGCTCCGCTCTCCATCACGCGCACGTTCGGTCGGGCGTAGGGCAGATTCCAATGGACGGGTACGAAGCGGCGGCGGATGTCCACGGCGGCTTTCGCCTGTTCGACGGTCAGCGGACGGCCGGCGGCTTCGCTCTCATGTTGCACCTCTCTAACGCCTTTCCAGTACTGCCGAGCAAGATTAACGGAAGCAGGTAAATGCGGAGAACTCGCTTCCGTCTCCAGAATCCACAAAAAGTAGAGGCAGTTGACGGAGAGCAGCCCGTTGAGCACACTGCCGACAGCAATCAGGACGACGGCGAGCGGCGGCATCGGCGACAGCGCGAGCCAGTAGCCGGGAATCAACGGCAGAGCGAGGTGCACAGAAGATCGTGCAAAGGTTCTTCAAAAAGGGGACCCAACGACGGCGCTGTTTCTCGCCGAAAACCCCGCCGGTGTTCAGCAGGTAGCCGAACGGCAGCAACGTTGAGAGGAACGGGTAGAGGATGCACCAAGAAGCGGAATCCGAGGCGCCCGTCGCCCTTTCTCCTAAAGAAATGAATGAGCGATGAGTGGGCAACGGAGAGAGGACTAACCAATCGATGGGGATTTCTCGTATTTTGAAACGTAGCGGTAGCATCCGCCCACGCCGACGACCAAAAGAAGACCCAACAATCTCGAGGTCCCACCTTGGAAGAGCCATCCGGTTTGGAACTGAAACGAATAAAAGTCCGAGCAGATGTCGAAAAGGAAGGTATGACGAGAACGAACGACATGGGCAAGAATAAATGAAGGCACTGTCGTTCCTTTTACCGCGAGTAAAGAAAGCAGTTGTGAATTATACCGGCGAACCGAACCCAAAACAGGCCGCGGCCGAGTGCACGTGCTCGCCAGGAACGGAAAAGCCTCGAAATAGAGGAACAGGCGGAACGAAAAGAGCGAACAGGCCGCAAGCTAACCGGCGCTCGCTCTCTTTCGACCACAGAACGGACGAAAAAGAGGGCTCTTTTTGTTCCGCAGAGGAAAGAACGTCACAAACGACGTCGGACGAAGAGCGCTCACCGTTTTTCGCAACCAAAGAACCTCACCACGGCCGCTTTTCGACTTGAATTTCAAAACGAGAACAAAAATTTGGACCTCGCTGTGGCTAGTCGTTCAATCAATCTGGCCGTTTCAAGTCACACCAATACCCGCCATTCCGCAAACAGGCATCCAAAGAGCACGATTATGCCGAAGAGAAGACGCGCACGGATGAATCGACTTTTTTCAATCAACACGCGGCCCATTCGTTCACTCCATTTCCGTCTGTCCGATCGGCCGCCTTCTCCCGAGTTCTTCGATGCTTCTCTCGCTCCTCTTCTCCTTCGCTTTGATAGTTGCAAGTGTCGACGGAAAGTTCCTTTTCGATCCGCAACACACTGCCGTCGACTCTTGCGTGCGGGGCGAGACGGACGGCGAGCTGAGCGGCTTGTTCGTCTTCTCCTCCTCTTCTGGCTTCCTTCCAGGTTGCTTCCAGTTGGCTGCAAGAGTGCGCGAAAGCGGAGCTCGCCGTCCAGTGGGAGCGCGGGCGGGAGTTGGTGTTCGTCTACGAGATCGGGCAGGATTTGAGGTGAGTTCTCTCTACTGTCTACTCACCCCTCTCCCACTTTTTGCAGCTTCCGGCTCTCGATCGGAGAAGAGTGCGCGCTGGAGTTTCGGCCCGTGCCGGGCGCCTTCAAGCGGTGGGAGGCGGAAGTCGGCGAGTGATCTTCGTTCGGTTCTTCTCACCTCCTGCTCGTTGCAGAGGGCTTCCGCCTTCCGCTCTGGTCGAACGTGACGCTGGACGCCGAGGGGCGGCTGCGGGGCGTGAGTGGCGGCCGGCCGGTCGCGCTGTGCGCTCGCCGGTCGTTGCGCGTGGCCGTTGACGAACGGAATGTTCGCGACGACCGTCCGCTTCGAGCAGTCGGGCGGCAAACTCGAGCGAATGCTCGTCGTCGTGAGTTCAAACGAAGAATCCATTCGACCACTCCGCACTGCAGGCTTCCGGTGACTTGGCGAGTTCACGACCGGAGATCCTCGCCGTTCGTCCGCCCAATCGACCACCACGGGCGGCCAAGGAGCAAACTGCGGGTATTCCCTCGCTGATATGCTATTCGACTAATCGCTCTCACTTTTTCAGCGTCCATTTCCGTCCGCCAACCGCTTCCGCCTCGGAGTGCACCGCGAATTCGAAAGTCGCCGCCGCATCGTGATTGGCGGCTTGCAGTGAGCAGCTTCTTTGTTTGTGTTTCGGGTGTACGTGTGAAGTAAACGATTTGATGACACTTCTGTGTCTCCAAATAAAGAATAAGCCTCTCCTTACCTTCTCCACAACGTTTTCGTTTGTAACAGATGAAAAGAAGCAAAATGCAGTGAAGTGAGGCGAGCAATAATTATGAGTTAAATGGATCGTGTTCAGGCACACGGCATCTGGCACAGGCGCTGCTCCAGTTAGAAGGCCAGGCAGTTGGGGTCGTCCAGGTCGAGGATGGAGTAGTGGTGGATGCGACGGCCACGCGTCCGCTTGCCCCGACTGCAGGTCACCGGCACGGCCTTACGCGGCCGGGTGCTTTTGTCCTTTCTGGCATTAACGAGCTCCCTTTCGTCCCGAGCGATACACCTTCGTTTGAACAACTCTCCTGAACAGTCTTTTACGCGCATAACGAACGTCAACAATTCACAACCAGTCATTTACTCTAACAAAGCAAGCTCGCAAATGGCGGGATCACTCGAAGTTCTTCAAAAGACGGTCGAACGGGAAGAGGCGACATCGAAAGGACGAGCGAAGAGTGCCAAGCGCACCAACCGTTCGGGCTTCCTGCAAATGAAAGCGGAAGTTTGTGAGAAACAAGTGAACAAACCGAAGAGAAAGACGGCGCAACAAATGCCTTTGATCATACCAATCGCGGCTGTAAATGGAGAGGACGTCGTCCTCGTCAACGATTGCCCGAGAAGAGCAAAATTCCTCGAAACTGAACTTGAACGTCGGGTTCAAAACGAGCGTCGTGCAGTCCGCTGTTTCCAGGTCGACAATCGTCAGTTTGTTCGACGGCGAATCGGGGATCCGAAAGCCAGGCGCGCGAGAAATCCGTCAAAACGAACCACTTGGACGAATGGAAAGCCTCGGCCACTCACCTTGGGGATTGAAAGCGCCTTCTAAACGATCAAATGAAACTGAAGGATGCTCTAGCCATAACCATTCTCTTTTTGTACGGCGTTGGAAAGGCGGACGCCAATGATTTACGAGTCGCGTCCTCCAATGAAACGATCTCGAAAACTCCGCCGAACTCGAAGCGGCTTCAAGGAGAGTTGGTAAATCCGGCGGGTCGTCGGTTCCACGTAGTGTTTGCAAGACGCAACAAACCGGAATCTTGCGAGCACACTCAAAATGTTCGTCGCAAGGTCGACGGACCACACGAGAAATTCTACGTTGTCGGGCGAGTGGCCCACAACCACGAACGTGCTGTCACCGATGCGTGCCCAGGAAGCTCCGGTCAACCACATTTCGATCGGCTCCTCCGCAAAGAGCTCCTGGAGCGTAAAAGAGAGCGTTTCGAAGTTCAGATGGACGACGAAAGGCGTTTGCTCTCGGCACAACCAGCTGCTCCTGCTCGGCGAACAAAGTTTGAGGATCCAACGCCTTCACGAAAACGCGGCCTAAATTGTAGCGCCGTCGGTACTGAGTGAACGTGCTGAAAAGGAACGAGAATGAGTGGTTGGACAACCCTCCCGACTGCTCACAGGTGTTCGCCGGTCCACAAGTCCAATCGATGAAACCGGCCGTCTTGTTCGCAGAAAACGAAACGCCCGTCCCAGTCGAACGGCGCCTCTTCGTCCCACGGAAACGTCAAGTCGCTCACGGCACGCGCCAACACTC
Organism: Aphelenchoides fujianensis; assembly: GCA_024699865.1. Lineage (NCBI taxonomy): Eukaryota > Metazoa > Nematoda > Chromadorea > Rhabditida > Aphelenchoididae > Aphelenchoides > Aphelenchoides fujianensis. Next base: position 52,663 of record JAMPIO010000258.1, read on the forward strand.
CGCTTTCGAGCGGCAACGCAGGAGCGGACATTGCAGTCGACTGAGAAAGCGGCGGGGCGAGTGGAAGTCGCTCGGTTGGGGGCGATGAGGAGAGCGAAAACCATCGACCTTCCGGCGGATGGGAGTGCACAAGACGAGTGCGTGATGACCGGCCGCACTGCCGCATTCCTCGCGGTCATTCTTGCTCTTTGGGTAGGTGTTTGTTCGAGGCAGCGAACATTTGAATCTTGCGTGCTCGTGGCACAAAGGACGAGTGATCGGCAGGCAGACGGAAACAAACCGCTCGAATTGCTCGTTGTTTCTGCTCGGACTGTTTAGCGGTCGGAGATCCTTCCTTTTGGGGCGCGTTTCTCAAACGGCAACGGCGAATTTTGCACCACGCGTCTCGTTCGTTGGCGCAGCGCCAAGTGAGTGCGGTCGACCGAGTGCCGTTTTGAGAAGCCGAGCTGTGAAGCGGGGGTGGGTGCAAGAATGCGGGAGTTCTTGCCGACTCACCTCTCAGAGGCCACAGGCTGGTCCGTTGACTCAGATGGCCAGCCGGTTTGCAGCTGAAAAGTGAGCGTAAGGCGAGCCCCCACTAGCCGCCCGACTCCTTTCGATCAACGAGACCAACATCAAATCGAAGGGCAAGGACGGTTGGAAAGGGATGCATGGCCGTTTTGATCGTGAGAGTCCCCACTCCATCTCTTCATTCCTCATTGCTGTTCACTTTTTTGAAATTAGGTTCATCTTTTGCTAAACAAGAAAGTCGAACCGGCACATTAACGAGCGCCGAGGGGGTTACTCATCGAACCGCCGTTCAGTCGAATTGTTCACCGTTCCGCCCGCAACGGAAGTTCGCGCTGTAATTCCCGTTTTCTTAACGGAAGCGCACCTCGCATTACAACAACGATCAACCGCCCTTGCGATACCAAGAACGAACGTTCGGTTTCTGCAAGTGATTCGTGATCGAAATTGAGAAGCGACGTTCGACGCGGTGATTCACTTGGCGCGACGGAAAATTAACGAATTGGGGTTGAATCGGCAACACGCGGCGATGCGCGAGTGTGTGCGCCGTTCACTCGCTCGCAACCAACCGCGGGCGGAACGACCGTTGCCGTTCTTCGCGGGTTGTATTGGCTGTTTCCTGCTCGTGCAATTCGCTTTTGCGGTTCTGATTTATCTTTCGGTTGGTTAAAGGTAGTGGGTCGGGTCTCGTTCGTGTTCATTTGTTTTCTACGGGCGAGGAGATGCCTGCGGCTCCGAAGCCGCCGCCCGAAGAAGCGGAGGAGGTCGACGAGATTCTCGTGATGCTCCTCGAAGTCCCCAAGCCGTTGCGCCCGACAGCCGAACAGCCGCCTTCTCAGGACGGACTGCCGCCGCCCTACGATTCAGCCGCATTTCCGTTCGTTGCACTCATTGATGCATTGCCTGATTACTGCTTTCAGCTCTCTCCACGCCCAATCCTCGCGGCTGCTGGCCGGCTGGCAGCCCAGCCAGAAGCCGCCGGAGGAGCGCTTTCCGTCCGCCACCAACAACCGTAATCCGAGAGTGGCGAACGCAGGTGAGCAGTCATTTTCAATCAGCAGTGTTTCAAATAACTCGAGGTCGTTTAAGGGTTCCGTAGGTGCACGCGCCACGTGACTTTACGGAATCTTCTGATCGCGCTTGTTCTTCTTCTGGTCTTGCTCGTCTCGGTCGCTTTTCTTCTTTACTTCCTGGGCGTTTTGGTGGGAAAGCAACTTGTAAAGACGACCATTTTTGTTCTCCTTTTGCAGCAAATCGCCGAAACTTCTTTTTTCATCCGTTTCGGATCGCCAAGCACGATCACTTCAACCACAATTCCGTCCACCGTGCCGACCACCATTTCGTCTACCGTTGCGTCCACCACGTCCTCTCGTGCCCCCAAACGCGCCACCATCCCGCTAATGCTCGAGCGACGGACACTCGGCACTTTTATAGGGAAATTGTGCGCAACCCGCAACAAAAAACGTGAAAAACTTAGGCTGTTTTTAGTGAACAAATGTTGGTGTTTGGAACGGCCCACACGATCATTCTCTCTCAGTACTACCCCGAAGAACAGCAGTTGAAATCGGCGAAATTGGTTGCTTCAAATCATCGCAAAGGATTTACGTACGTCGTTTTGACACGCTTGGTTCAATTAACATTTCGAATTTCAGCTACGAATTACACCGTACTGAAGCCGGCTACACGACGTGTTCGCGTGACGCGGTGGAATACTTCTGTTGCAAAGCCACGGGCAACCCCGTCTGTTTCGACATTGACAAAGGGAACACCCCCGTCGAACGCGTCCCCAACACGTCGGCCACACAGTTGCAATCGCGGAATGGTTTAGTAAACACACTAACTCATTACCCCGAACAACACGCGGTGTTCGATACGGGGTTGGGGAAGTGTGTTTTGTTTCTTTGAGTTTTAGTGTGTTTCCTGCTTTGTAGAATGATCCGAATGGAAGATAACCGACTGCCTCCGTCTTCTGTTTCTTTGGACATATCGTTTACCACGTGGACTTTAAACGAATTGGGTGAGTTGAACAAGTGGCAATTTGATGGAAAACCGCCTTGGCGCGCACTAATGAATTATTTCTTTAGTTCGAATCCAAGACGACTTCAAAATTTGCGAATACAAGCGAGTTTACGATTCCGATTACGGCTTGGAACTCGTAAAACCATGCCGTTCTACACCGTAAGTGTGAACGAAAAACGGTGATTTGGGGCATTCATTTCAGCTTCAACGTCGATCACGAGCTGCAACAAATAGATTTTTGCACAAAGTCGACCTTCACGGCCGTCGTGCAGTACGGGCACCGAGGATGAGAAGATCTCAGCTTTCTTCTTCAAGTGCGTTTTCATTCTATCGTTATTTCTCATTCTCTTTGGTTCAGATCGCGTTTGAGGGAAAAATCAAAGCTTACAGTTCGCAAGAGTTCGTTCGAACGTCCCACAATCGGCTAACAATGAAGTGCGAGGACGAGAAATTGGACATCTACGTGCTGGGCGAGACGCAAATTGTGGCTTTTGGCGTCGTGTTTTCCGACATTCGTCACAAATAGTCTGTTGAAAACCGGCTTTGATTATTCCTCCATGTATTTGCATGTTTGTCCTAAATAAAAAGTGCAGACACGCTCCTGCTCACGATTGTTTTGTAGCTCACAAGTAGCCACAAGAAACATTAGATCGGGTTGATGGTCGTTTCAAAGCGGTGACGTGCGGCCGGTAGGTAGTCAATCAAATCGAACAAACGAAACAGAACAGGCGTTCGGGACCGGCACGGAGAATAACCCAAGATGCACCCACACACGCCACAAGCACGAGATATCGATGCTGATCAAACAACACCGTTCTCGTCACTTGCTGCTTGTGAAAACGGTCGATCTGGAGCTGCCGCAAGCGGTAGCAAGCGCGAAAGACGCGGTGAGCGGCTAGTTGCTTTGTTTGTTTCTCCTCCGAGCGGTCGGGTCTCTCCCTTCGCTCTCCGCTCATTCTCTTCTGGCAACACGCGGGCGGTTTGGTTGTTCGGCAAGGCGCTTCTTTTCACCGGCAATCGCCGCCTTTCTTCTGTTCGTGACGTGCGACGAGTTTATGGAGGGCTTCTTGTGAATTCTTTCTTCTCTTGTTCGTCTTATCTGCGTGTTTGTTGCAGAAAATAAGGGAGACACTCGACCGGAAGAAGCGGACGAACGGCGAGTGTGCAACCAGCAAACCGCCTCCAACAAGAACAACCGGCTTTCCACTGGCTGCCTCCTTTAGACGATCTTCTGTCGATGTGCTCGCTGCTCAAGTCTGCCGGTAGGTCGCTTCGATCCACGAATTTCCAATGATTCCTTTCTTGCAGCAGAGACGGTTGGATGAACGTTCCATGGGAACGCTGAAGACCCAAGTTCACACGCCTCTCCTCATCGTTGGAAAGCAAGATTCTCCGTGGCTTTGAGTTGGCTGCTGGTTCCGAGTCGCAAGTGTTGACTCGAGATCGTTGTTCAACTGGTGAGTTCTCGCCTCGCCCATCCGCTTCTTCTACTCGCTTCTTACAGCAAACAAAGTGAACGCGGTCCTTCAAGCACACCGATTCGAACGGACGCCTTTGCGGAGGTGAGGAGAACCCGCCTGTTCTGTTCGCTCATCCCCTTTCTTTCAGCCATCACATGGGAGGAGTCCGTCCGCTCCAAGTCAATCGGCTGCCAAAGGATTCCGAACGTTGTGCCCGTGGTGAAGCTCGAGGCGGAAATGATGCTTTTGCTTGGACCGTTGGAGTGTGCATGCGAAAGACGCTCGAGATTACCGTTCACTAATCATCATCTGATGCCCTAGAAGTGAGTTTCTCGCTTCTCGTCAATGCTCGAGTTAAAGCAGACGGTTTGCAGTGAAATGACGGCCGTGCGTTCGAGGTGGCCGTCCACGAGTAAGACTCGTTTCCGCTCGCCAACGGCTGTTCCGTGAGTTCTGCCTTTCACCCGCCTCATTCATCCACCCTTACAGCGCATTGAAGCCGCTCCTGCCGAAATGACGGCTTGCGACTCGGCTCTCTGTCCATCGTCAAGTGCCTTTGTGCGCCACTCGTGAATGCGACGAGCAGAAAGTCCGTCCATCCATCCTCCCCGATGGAGCCCCTTATTTCAACGCCTCCCCACTGCTCCTTTCGGATTTGATTGCGAAGCGATGAACCCATCTATTTGTGGGAAGTGCGGGCCGGGTGGCCGACAGGAATAAACTCTTTGCCGAAGACTCACTGGACTCATCGAAAGAGGAAGCAAGCGGTAAAGGGAATCTCCGACGCTCGGAAAACGTTGGAATGTGAGGCTAGAGTCGAACTTGCGCGATCTTTCGATCATTGGAGCTTAAATCCAACGCCTTACCGCTCGGCCACTCACATTCCTTCGATTTATAACTGCGCATCCCTCGTCGCTTTCTGTCCGACTGCGCCTCACTCTCAACTGAGGGACTGCCATTCATTAGCGATCGACCATTGCTTTCAAACCGCCCGGTCTTCCCCGATCCTCAACGGTGTCCTGGCAGGAGCTTTGAAGGGTTCGGCGTTCTTCGTGAACGAGCAGTCGAGTCGAAATGGGCGGTTCGTCTTTTCGCATCAAAGCCCGCCGCTGCATGGTTTGGACGGACGGACACGCGTGAGCACTCACGAACAAGAACGCTCAACTTTCCTCTCCTGCAGTCCGTCAGCGAGGCCAACGGAAAAGAAGCTCTTCGGTGCGTTTCTCGTCAAAGAGCGGGCAGGTGGACGGAAATGGCTGGTGTTTGCGCGTTGTTCATCTAGACAGCAAAAAGAGCGAGAGTGTTCTCGGCCACAAAGCAGTGGAGTTGCCGCCCGTTTGCGAGTGGCTGCACACCGAAGACGCGACCACACGAACAGCCGCCGTAGAAGCATTCTTTCTGCCGACCTCCGCACGGCAGCTGTCCGTCAAATCAGTGAACTTGACGATGAGAGTTTTCACGAGAGAAACCACTTGCATCACGTGGACACAAAGAGCGGGCAAATCTTCGAACTCTTGCTCCGACAGAGTCCTTTGCGTTCTCCCCGTTGTTGACGTCGACGAGCATAGCGGAGTCAAAACGCTTCAAGATCGCGGAAGTAGGCGGTCGAGGGAGGGTGGACCTTGAGGAGCCGGGATGAGGGGATGAATCGAGCGCCGTTTCCACAGTTGACTCTTGTCTGATCGGTGGAATAAACACGTTAGTTGTTTGCGTCAATTGAATCGACTAAAACGACAGAACGACTCAGCTGACGTTTAGCCGCAAGTTCAGGGCGTTCGGGTGTCAAAGAAAGCCACGAGAACCTCTCTGAGCATCGTAGTCGACGGGCACTTGCAACTAAAGAAAGCAGTGGGCGGACGCGCGAGCCACAGTTCCGTCTATTAGGCGACCAGTTAAAGGACGGCTCGCTCCGACTGCTGCTGCAAGAGGAGACGAGCGGCAATCGAAGAACAGTCAGAAAGCAGGAACGAATGATGAGCTCGACAGAAAGAACGGGCGCTGCACACGTCCAACGTGCCGTTTCAACGGCCCTCTCGAACGGAAATCGGCTGTTGGCCTCCCGCCCGCTCTTTCCGTCGCTTCCAGCTGCAAATTCGAGGCGGTCGGGCGAACGAAAGCGAGCGGCGGAAAGGCGGCCAGTCGGCAGTCGTGTGTCTCTCCTCGAGCGGTCACTCTCTTTTCCACTAGCTCCTGACCCGCTCATTTGCCTGCTTGCAGCTTCCTTCTCGCCTGATCGGTCGTTCCGTTCGACGAAATGCGCTCGCCACCGTGGATCTTCGCCGCGATCCTCGGGTTCGTGCTCTTCGGGTCGTCCATGTCACTCGACGAGTTCATCTACGACGCGGCGAACACGCGGTTCGACAAGTGCGTGCGGGTTTCCTACGACCGAATGTAAGTGAGCCCTTCAAAGTATTACAAGCGAGCGCATTCTTCAGCACGGTGCAGAGATGCCACAACACAACGCTCGCCGTGCAATCGTCGGCGCGATTTTGGATGAGCGCGGAAATAGTGGGCCCTACGGGAAGGTGTGGGTGGGGTCTTTCTTTCTATTCCCCGCCGTCTTGCAGCTTTGAGCTGACCATCAACGAGGTCTGCACGGTGCGCTGGCGCGGCGTGCATGACCCGAGTCTATACAACGCCCGGGCGGTGTACATCGGTGAGTCCGCACTCGATCGGTTTATTCAGTTCCGTTTAACCGCTTCTTCTGCAGACAACATTCGAATCCCTCGATATTACGCCACACTGGAGATCGACGCCGCGGGCGCTCTGATTTGCCCGGTTCCGTCGTGCGACAAACGCGAAACGCTTTGCGTGGGCAAACAGCTCCGAAATCGGGCCGAGTCGGGGCGTTGGTGGACGACCCTTCGCTACAACAAAATTGTGAACGTTCAAAAAGCGTCCGTCTTGGCGAGTCTACAAGAACTCATCGTTTTCGTAAAAGGGCGTCGTTTGTTTAGTTTGGCGGCCAGAGCAACCACGGCGTCTTCGGCGAGTACATCTTGTCGCCTCCCACTACGAGCACCAGCACTTCCACGAGCACGGTAAGCCGTTTTTCTGGTTCGTGTTCTTCTAGATTACTGCTTTTAGATCACCTCAACGACTACGACGACTTCCACCTCGACCTCAAAAGGGGTGCACCTCGGCGGTCCGCGCGATTTTTAGACGCCATATAAGAGCCTCGATTTACGAACTTCTGTCAAAAACGTGTCAGGGGGGGGGGTTGACACGTTTTTTGCAGACGTGCTCTGGGAACGTAACGCAAATCGGCGGATTGCCGGATTTTGGTTCACGTTTTTGGCGTCTGTCAAAAATCGCTACGCTTTTTGACAGCCGGTCAATTCGCGTTCACGATTTTGACCGCCGCGTGTTTTGTGTTCGGACAGAGCGCAAAATGCCGGATTCCCGTTCGCTTTTTCACCAGCTGTCAAAAATCGTTACGATTTCAGACAGATTTGCCCCCTCGAACGCGAATTTGACAGTTTTCGCCAGTGGAAAACTGCCAAAATCGCGAACACAAAAACGACAGTTTCTGCACCGCGAACGCGAATCGGGCGGCTGTCAAAATTCGTTACGATTTTTGACAGACGCCAAAAACGCGAACGGAAATTTGGCTGTTCGCTCATTTCCGGATCACAAAACTTCCGGCTGTCAGAAATCGTAACGATTTTTGACAGATGACCGGTTTGCGTACACGATTTTCACAGGGTCTGTCAAAAACGTGTCAACCCCCCCCTGACACGTTTTTGACAGAAGTTCGTAAATCGAGGCTCTTATATAGCTCATTCGACGCGTCTCGTCGAGCTGATTCCAACCCTGCAATTCCTATCGGCCCAATCCCACTTTGCGTCGAGATACGGCGCGCCAACTTCTGCACTGTTTTCTCGACACTGCAGCCGTTCATTTTCCGGCGAGTTCAACTGGACGCCATTCGTCCTTCCGCCGTTGTGTGGTGGTGGCCGAGTGGCAAACGCGCTTGACTTGCACGCTGGTTCGATTTTTTGCTTTTTCGAACGTGTGTATCGCCAACTTCTCCTTTTGGATCATTATTTTTGCTTGTAAACAATGTAGTTTGATGAGACGAATCGATTGGTGCCGAAATCTCGAGAATGTCATTTTTGACGAAAATCGACGGTCGACCCCCCTTGGTCGCGCGGCCATGTCGCTCTGCCGTTGTTTGGGGTGCAAAACAAAAGTCAAACGGTGGGGTTTTTCATCCAGACCTTTTATTGTCACGAGAAATAAGATTCCCGAAGCATCCACCGAAGAAGAAGTTCGCAGGGCGTTGCACCGGCTGTCAAAAGCCCCGATCCAAACGATCGAGCTGCAGGCGGCAGTCGGAAGCAAAGGCACTTTTGCGATGGTGGTGCACTGATTTTGCGCTGGGATTGTTAAAAACGAGCCCCAGCGCTCAAAAGAATGTCCATTTTTGACGGAAACAAGAGAAAAGGTCGGTCGACCACAGGGTCCCCCCTTTGGTCGTGTCAACGCCAACTTTGGCGCGCCGTATCTCGACGCAAAGTGGGATTGGGCCGATAGGAATTGCAGGTTTGGAATCAGCTCGACGAGACGCGTCGAATGAGCTATATGGCGTCTAAAAATTGCGCGGACTGCCGAGGTGCACCCCTTGTCAGTAAGACACTCATTTCCAGTGCATTCATGTGCGCTTTTCCAGACCACCTCGACGACTACGACGACGCCCGTGCCCACGACCAGTTCGACGACGTCGACCTTCGTAAGTCGTTTTCTGTTGGCGCGTCATTCACTCGTTCTTGCTTTCAGACGTCGACGAGCACCACGCCCACGTCTACCTCAACGCTCCCGCCGACTTCCAGCACCACGTCCACGAGCGTTAGTTGCTCGTCTTTCGTGCACGCACCATTCTTCTTTTAGACCAGCACGAGCACTTCGACGGCTTCGACGACCGCGTCCAGCTCGTCGACTACCGCAAGTTTCTCGTGTTCTTGCCCGTCTAATCGCTCCTTCTTCATACGACGTCCACCAGCACGCCGGAGCCAAGCACAACGTCCAGCACGTCCACAACGAGCACGCGCGAGCCGACCACCTCAACGAGTTCGGTTGGTCGTCTTCTTGAGCACTCCCTTCATTGCTCTTTCAGACCACGCCGCTTCCGACCACCCAATCCACGAGCTCGCTGTCCACTTCGATCGCGTCGAGCACGTCCACGAGCACGCTGACATCGTGCAAAACCCCCACGTCTTCGACCCCAACGAGCACGGTCGCGTTTTCGACCGCCGGCCCGCACTCGACGGTCGATCCACTGGCTGCCGGTTTGCTGCGCCCGACGGCCGCCGCTCTGGAGGACTCGAAGGATGGAATGGAAGGTTGGATGATTGGCCTCATCTCGTGAGTCCCCTCTTATGTCTCCTAAGTCTTCCATTTAGCGGCTGCCTGGCGTTGCTGCTCCTGCTGATGTGCGTCGTCGCCGCCCTCATCTTCTTCCTCGTGATCAAGAAGAAGAAATCGAAGGGCAAGGACAAGCCGAAGGCGAAAGGGAAGGCGGCCAAATCGAAGGTCCGCCCGTCCGCCGACAAGACCGTCGGTTTCGGCCCGAAGACGCAGGCGGATCAAACGAAGAGCGCGTACGGCGGCACTCCGAAGACCGAAGGCGACCAGACGACGGCGGGCGCGACGCAAGGCGGCGAGGGCGGCGGCGGCAACACGCTCTACGGGCCGGCCGTCATCCTCGGCGATCAGGCCCAAACGACGGTGAGTCCCCTTCGTGCTCTCCTCACTCCTCATGTGATTGCAGAAGAGCGGCTACCGGCCGGTGGTCAACAAGAAGCTGGGCCGTCCGTGAACGCCCGAATTCCCCCTTATTTGTTTGCAACGCGTGGAGTGTTTTTTTTGACGAATAAATTGGACTCGTCGAGAAGTTGGGACAGAGAAGAGGTGGTGTTGAACACTCGAGCGAGCAAGCAGACGGCGGAGCAGCGGACACTTGCGCGTTTCGCCTGCGCGTGAGATCGTCGACGGGCAGCAAGTGGAACGAAACGGCGCGCGTGGAGCGGGCGGGCAACGGCGAGTGGCCGACGCCTTCCTCCCGCGAATTCCCGTCCGCTTGTTCAAGGGCCTCTCGATGGTGTGAACGCTGCCCGCCCGACCGCCTACTCGCCGCAAGCCCCTCGGATTTCGTCTACTCTCTGCACTCGCACAGCCGCTTTCGTCCGTTTCACTTGTGTGTTTTTACGCTTCCTTTCCAGTAAACTCGTTTACTGGAAGCAGAAGGCTAGAAGAGGAAGTGGACCGAAAGCGAGGCCTCCATCAATCTTCGAAACAAACGAAACCCCAAGAGAATGCGCCACTCGCTTCTTTCTTTGATTCGGACTGCCGAACCGAACAAACGCGTTGCAATCGGAAGATCGCTCACAACAGAAAGAAGGCAAAACCCGACGACTCGCGCCCTTCGGACGTTCGACCACCGGCTTGTCGCCGAGGATGCGGGAAGAGGACTCACGCTCGCCACCGCGTGCTGCTCGAATCCTTCAACTGGGATGGAAGAGCGGCGTCTGTCCGCGTTGAAGAGTGTCGATTACGGTGGTGGAAGCGGCAGTTCCAATGCTGTGTTTATTTTTACGCAATAGATGGGTTCCACTGGCAAGAAGACTCGTCTTTGTACCCCCGCCCGCGGGCTCTCGTCCAGTTTGCGGCCCATCCGAATTGCGCGGCTGCTTGCTGGGCAATTGCTCTCCACTCATCACAGAGAAACGCCTCGTTGTTGCAACATTGAGCGAGATCACGAGAACTAAATGGAGTTAGGGCGTGCGGTTTGTTTGCGACCGACGAAAACTTTGGGTCAGCTCCACGTTCGTCGACCAGAGCCGACATTTCTTCTAACGCATTTGCGAAGTGCACCGCATATTCGTCAGGATCCCACTCTTATCGAGCAAGAGCTCACCGCGGTGAGATCAATCGGAAGCAGCGGACAAACGACATGCCGCCAAAGCTCGTAAAAGAAGGAAGTCGAGCGCTGATAAGCCGCACAACTCCAACTTCTTTCAAACGAGCGCCCGCTATTTGCCGAAAGGAATGCGCGCCCTCGTCGCCGTCTTCTTCGTTGCGATCGCCGCGGCTCCAGCGAGTGCGGAAGACGACCGCCCGCTGCCGGCGTCTAACAGCTTTCTTCCGAGCGTCACCGTCTACACGTCGATCGGCAAGGACGCCTTCCATTGCATGAGCGAGGCCGGCATTAAGGTCGTTTTCGTGCGCGTCTACGAGCCGCACAACGGCGTGGAGAACGCGCACATGAGTGAGAGCCGGTCGATCGATCGCTCGACGTAGCCGACGAGCTGTACCTCGAGTACTTCTTCCACCCCGCCCCGCGCAGCTCGAAGACGGGCGCCCAGCAGTTCCGCGAGGCCTCCGACTACGTGCAGGCGCAAGTCCCCTTCCTCGCGATATACCGCGCGTGGCTCATGGTTCAGCAAGTGCGCGCTCATCGTTCATTTCTCCCGCGCGGTCTTCAGCTCGTCGATCGGCTGGAGCGCGCCCACCTACACAAACACTGACTTCGTTTATTCGTTCATTGCCGTCGGTTGCAGAACGCGAGTGTTCCGGTCGACATCTACACGAACTGGTACGACTGGGAGCAGATCACGAGCAGCACGAGCGCCCTCTCCAGCAACGTTCTTCTCTGGTCCGTTCGGTCGGCATTCAGCCGTTCATTCTTTCGTTTAGGTACTGGTACGTGTGCTCCTTGACTCTGTTGATTCGGTTTTGAGGAACACGAACGGCTTTGGAAACAAGAGCCAGAGCTCGCCGGACTTTGACGACTTCTTTCCGTTCGGCAACTTCCGCTCCGCTGCGGCCAAAACGTACGGCATTGGCGAATCGATGTGCTCAAGGCCCGTTCACCGAAACATCTACTGGAGAAGCTGGCTGGACGCAGAGGAAACATGAAGACAGCACTGTCAGCAGACCGGTCGTTTGTCTAGACGAGTGATCGGATTGTACGCTGCGATAAATTTCTTTCACTATTTATTCTCGGAAATCAAAGTTTGAGCGGAACTTGTGGAGATGGTTAAAGTTCATGTAAATTCCAGATGGCGCCGTTGATTCGCGCTACAAATGTTCTCATTTGTTGTGGATAGAGTAAACGTCGTGCAGAGTTCTTTCGAACGTTTCGGGCTTGCGGACGGTGGATGATTCCGTCGACAATAGACTGTTCATTTTCAAGTTCAAGCTCGTGGTGGAATTGAAGCAGGCTTTGTTCCGGAAAGAGTTATCGAGCTTCTCGCTGCGATCAGTCAACTTGCTTAATCGATGGGCAATCGCGTGGTCGTTCTCTGGTTTTTGTCGTTTTTTATTCCGCCATATCATCGCTGTAAAGTGTCCAAAGTCGTGGTTTGCCTGACTAGCCTTTTGATTGCGTTCTTGTTTGATGGAAGACAACTTCTTTTGCTGCAGAGGTTGGTAGAGAACGAGCATCACTCCGCCCGACTGCAGTCGACTTGATCGGATCATTCCGAACAAGTCAAGCATCTCGTCAAGATGCGACGAATGGATCGTTGGATTTGTCTAGCCGAGCAGATGCTCGTAGTTTGTTGCGGGCGTTTATGTGTTGGTGTCGAACGAGCAAACCGCTATCGGCGCATCGTTTAGGTCTGGAGGTTTTATTCCGGATTACGTCGAGCGTTCGCTCTTAGTTCGTTTAGTTTCGGATACATTCCGTTTCCCGTTCTTCTCTCGTCTACTCATCCTCACGTTCTCCTGATTGTAAGCGTAAATTCCGGCCCTTGCGGTGCGTGGATGGGGCAATTGCTTGGGGCGTCTCGATCTTCCGCTTTGATGGCAGGCGGCCAGGCTGTTCAAAACGAAATTTTGCGATGAAAGTCGCTGGGCATAGGCTGCAAGGCAATTCCGTGTAGTGGGCTACGATATACCACGTGGAAAAATGCGTTGTTTCAAACAGTTTTCACTGATGCGTTTTGTCCAGCCGCTTAGATCGTCGGTACTTCGATTGTTTCCCATTTCAACTCGATGTTTGTTCGGTATTTCCACCTATATGGCCCAGCTAACGGGTTTGTTTGGTAGATCTTGGAGAAGAAGGCGCAAGGGTTGTTTTCCGGTCGGGGAGGCGAGTGGAAGAATGAAGTGGAGGGAGAGTCCCCTTCGCTACTCGGCGCGTTCTTTTATTCCGAAAGATAAGCGAAAGGAAGGCGGTGAAGGGTGCGGCCCGCGGCGCGGTTTCTGCCGGTCGGGCGAGAGGCGAGCGCGATAAGCGCGTTAATTAATTCGCGAGTCTAAAGACCGTGACGCAATCGAGTAGCGAGATTAATGGTCTTGAGTCAAACTTAAAGACCACACGGAGGAGTGACTAAAGAACGAAGAGCGGAGTTTGCCCCTCCGGGCACCTTCCGTATGATGATGGATGAATTTGGCGGACGCGAATTTCGCTCTCGTTAAACCATTGAACAGACGAATAAAGCAACTTGAACGTTAATTTTTTAATTTGATGATGAGACGGAGAGTAGACATAGAAATTCCTATTCGTTACGTTCTTCGAAGAACAGAAGTTTATTCCGCCAATGCGTGTCGTTCTCCGCCAGGAATCTGTCTGCTGCTCGCTCGACTCACAAAACGTCAACAACAGCCAGCTGACACTCGAAATGCCTCCTGACCCCATCGACGACTGCTTGCTCTTGATCAAACAAATAAACGTGCTTGCGTACAACAGGATTCCGTCAGGTGTTTCGGTTGCGGGATTGGCTGCATTTCTGAGACATTTGTTGATCACGAATGTTGGTTTTTGTTCCGTCGGTTGTTGCGATTTCGTACGAGGAAGACGTAAGCTTTTAAACGGAGTGGCAGAATTCCGAAAATCCGTCGCCCCGTCGCTAGTTGGACGTGTTCGAATGGAGCGTGGGCATCTCCAACCACAATGCGTGTCTTTCGACTTCGGAAAAGGAACACGCGTTTAGTTCGAACTTATGACTGAAGATCGTGCAACATCAGTTCGTTTGTTTGGAGAGTTCGCTTTGTTGTTGCGTGGTGAACGCGCACGTGCTTTTAGAGGTGGGCGGCAAATTCCGGTCACATTACTTGTGTGAAATGTCGCTATTTGCGTTCTTATTAACGTTGAAAGTATCGTACGATGCCAGACAAAATTCCGTCCAATATGCTTCTATGCAGGTAGATATTAAGTTTGGTCGACGCGTAGTCGCATGGTTTTGTTCTCCTCATGGCTACAATGTGGTGGGTGCACTATCGAACAGATCTATCTTGAGAAGGTCAGAAAAATTTGCCCTCGTCAACACAAAGAAGCCAACCCTTGCAACTTTTCGCCATTTGTTTAGTTCAAAGGCGTAAGTTGTGCTGCACGAACAAAAAAAACTTCAGTTCTTGTGTCGAACAATCGACTTTATTCTGCTTTGCGTTCTTTCCGCTGCTTTTCGGTTTCCCGAGTATACAAACGACTGCCGTAAGATTGCTGATCGTGGCGGGATGTAAAAACAGGCCAAGGCAAATGCGGGCTGGGGTTACGCTTGTTTAAGGTTAAATTCCGTCCCTGTTTGCTTTGCGTTTTGTTGAGTGAACGTTCGGTTTCAAAGTTGTTTGGATGGTGGGTTGAGCAAAAACATATTTCGCGTTCGGTTGTTCTTCGGTCGGTTCCTGGTGACTTCTTTCTTCAAAGCTTTAGGCTTTTTGTTCATCAGTTACCAATTCAAATTGTTTCTTTCAGGGCCGTCTAATTCATTTGCTCAGGCGACTATCGACGCCAACCGGCACGGATGTTTCGTTTCTGTTTCTTGAATGACAAACGGCACTGCTCTTCATTAAACATGGGCGTTTGATTGTTTCGGCGAGGCGATGCACGGGCAGCACTTTGTTTAAATAATTAAGATCCCATTCAGCCGGCTTTTCTTCTCCTAAGCATTCTTGTTTCGTTAGAGGACTCACCCCTATGCATTCCAGTCGAACAACGGGGACACCGGCGAGAAGGCGTGGGTGTCCTGATTCCATTTATTCCCTTCCGGTTGGGAGTGTCCAGTGTTGCTCGTATTTCGTGTGGTTGGGACGAGTGGGATTGGACCAATCAACCCATGACTGCACCAAGTTGAGGACGAGAGCCTGAAAGAAATCGAGTGAGTAACCGGAGCATCGGCAGAATCAAGTCGGCACGAACATTCACGACAGAAATCGCCCGAAGATTCTCGACCGCTGCCCGACCGGAACGAAGCGAGCGGACGGAAGCGGCCGGCAACTGACGGAAGGTGTCTCCCGCCCGCTTATCAACAACCCGCAAAGCGCCCGACCGTTTGCAAGTGGCCGTCGCTTCTGTTTGTTTATTGCTGGAGGAGAGCGCGCTTATCGGCCGGCGTGAAAGTGGGGGGCTCGTTTCTTGCCGGCGTTACAAAACGAGCTCAATCGACGAGCAGTGAGCGGTTGTCTGGGTGATTGACGCCCTGCGAACGCGGCAGTCATCCTTTTGCTGCACGTCTACGACAAGAGGCAGCGAGTGGAAGACAGCAACAGAGAATATGCCTTCCATCCAGCAAACCAACACAACGATTAATCGGCAGCTTTGCTCAAACCGGCGTCAATATCGCGCTGTTCAGCCATGGGGACGAAGGAACGGCCTTTCGTCCTCCTGCACTCTCCTCCAGCGACTGCCATTCCAACCCGTCGACGGCCGGGCGAGCACTCTCTCCCACGACCTTCCGTCGAATCTCCCGGTTTTAGCGTCCAGGGCGTCCACTCTCAAAGAGAGTAGGAGCACAACGGCGACCGCCCGCATTCTCGAACACAAAGAGACGATCAAGCGGCAAGTGACCGCTTTTCATCCCACCGGTTGCCATTCCTTCTGTTGCAAGACGAGTCGAACGAACAGAGGAACAGGGGGACACGCTCGCCTTCCGCCCGTGCTACTCGCGGATCGCTCCTCCACTCCTTCCGACTAATTATGAGTTCATTCTCCAGCAGCCGCATTTAAAGCAATGACCGATGCTATTTTGGAGTCATAGCAACACTTTGCGAACGGCGCAGTAGACGGTGGAGCAGGTGGGAAGTCGCTCGTCTCTTTCGGGCCACCAGCCGCTTCCCTCTCGCTTCCCCGCAACGCCTCTGCGGAAGGGTGTCGCCGCAAAGCCGCGAACATCCCGCAATCGATCAGGTATCGTTCGTCCGCGCTCTTCACGAACCGCAGCCCGAAGCCGGCGGCCCGCATCACGGCCACCGTTTGCTTTGCCTTCCGCACGCCGTGCGGTTTCTGTTCCAAAGAAGGCTGAAGATTTAGGGGGACTTGCTTTGAGCGCGCCCTTCCTTTCCGCTTCAGGCGGCGTGGCGGAGAGTTTGGAGCAGCCCGGCCTCGAAGACGTCCACCTCCAACCGGAGTTCCTGCAGCTTTCTTGCTTCCTCACTATCCACAACGGATTACCTTCTCTGGCGCGTGCCGTTGGCCATTGCCAGATCGAAGACGTGGCCTGTTAGTTCGTTTTACTGACGGCAAGAGAGAGCGCGAGAGTTCATTTCCAGCACGTAAAAGCAATCAGTTGCCCGCGAGCCCGACGAGAACGCGGACGCCGCAATGAAAGAAGGAGCAAGTGGGCAGCGGCGCCTTCCGCTCCGCCCACTCGACGTCGCCCTCGCGCCGCCAGCCGAGCCGCTCGATCGCCCGCTCGCGGCTCACGTGTCGCCAGTTCTGCTGAACGAACGTGTCAGTCAACCGGGGTGAACGCACGTGATCGACGAGCAGAATCCGCAGCTCCGCGCCCACGAAGCCGGCCGCTCGGATCGACGCCGCCGTCGCTTCGGCCCGCCTTCCCACTTCGTCCAGCGGACGCAAATCGATTGGACCAACCGGCTCGCGGGCGCTTGCGCGAAGAGGAAACCGACTCCGCTCGAAACAGGACGAGCCGCAAGTGGTCGTTGAGCGTCCGGAAGCTCCCGCAGCCGCTCGTTTCGCTCGAACGGACCGCAGCGGGACAGCCGGCGAAGTTGCGGCCGCCTCCAGAACGCCGTCGAGAGCTCCAGCCGCCGCGTCTTCAAGCGGAAGGCGTCCGCAAGGTCTCACAAGAGAAGACGGGGCCTGTTTGCAATCGTCACCGCCCACTCACGCACAAGAATTCTGTTCCAAATGGCCGCCGAATTCGATCGACTCGAGCGGCCGCCGTTTGCGCAGCAGCGTGGCGAGGCTGAGGTCGGCGGCCGTCAAGTGGGCGACGCGGTCGGGCAGCGAATCGACGAGGAAGCGGGCGTACAGCCACGAATTCGCGTAGATTCTCAAGTGAATCGAAGACAGCGACGGATGATCTGCAGCAGAATTGGAGGAGAAGAGAGGAGAAGATGCACGAACCGTGCAAGTTCCCTCGCGATCAGCAGCCACTCGCGCACGAAGCGACGTCCAGCCGCTCGCCGCGCACCCACCACTCGACGGCGACGGTCGTGAGTGTGCGGTCGAGACGAAGGAGGGCCGTGATGCCCGCCACGGACTTCACGAACGGACGGGAGAATTTCGACAACTCGACGAACGGCCACCGCTTCATCTCCGCCGTGATGGCCGCCGCTCCGAAGTCCGCCGCCTCGAAGAACGCGCTCAAGTGCCGCCGGCTGACGAGCGGCAGGCGGGAGAGCGGCCGGCCGTGCTCTTCGGTCGCGTGTCGCTGGAAGACGCGGCGCCCCTTTGCGCTCAGACGAGCGGAGGTGGTCGGAAGGACTTCCATCGATCGAATGAACAGGTGCTGGAGTAAAGCCACGGGCACGCGGAAAGGAAGAATGCGAAAGGGAAAACTCGTCTTGCCTCACGCCAACCGAACAACCCGCCGAGGGGCGAGCGTGGCGACCAGGCGGCGCACCCACTTGCATGCGGCAAGCTCTGCGGTCTTGTTTTGGTTGGGTCACTCGCCACGTCGTCGGCAGAAACGAGTGACAAGAAGGCAGTCGCCCTTTTTTCGCTTCCCGCTCGCTCGTTTGCGAGCGACCAGTCCGGCTGTTCGGCGAAGGCGCTCGCTCAACCGGACGCCGTTCTTCTTCTTTTTCTTCGCGACCACCGAAAGCGTTCTCTCCCCCCGAGCGGAACGAAGAAACTGATCGACGTCTGCGGACAAGCGTCTCGACTCGCCGGCCGGCTGTTCGAGGGCGAGCAACGCGCGGGCACGTCTTCCCACTCGTCTCTTTCGTCCTCTTCCGGCGGCGTTTGGCGAACGTGGTGCCCGTGACATCGGAGGAGACCGAAGCCGGCCGCCTCGCGGGAATGTTCGCGTGCGGACGGTTGTTCGTCTCGTCCTTCGGTCGTGAATCAAATTCTTACGATGAGAGGTTTCGAAGAGACGAGCGGGCTCCGAACGGAATTTTATTTTCATCTAGCGGGTCCACACAACACGTGGCACCCGGACAGAACAACACAGAAGGAACAAGGGGGAGGGGAGGGGGCACTTGCGGCCTTCGAGACGAGCACGCGGCCGCTCACAAGAAGCCGACCGCCCCGACGATCGCCGCCATCCACACGCCGGCCAGCGACTTCACCGCGCCGTCTGAAACGAAGCGGTGGATAAGAGGAGGGTCGAGGACGGACGGGGCGCTCACTCTTCTTCGCACGGCGCTTCTTCGTGGTCGTTCTGCGGCTTGAGGGTGGTCGGGCGCACGGTGGTCGTCGTCGTCGTGCTCGTGGACGTGGTGGTGTGAAACGGGCCTCCGAATGAGCGAGGAAGGGGGGGAAGACGAACGGTGGTGGTCGTCGTTGAGGTCGTCGTGGAAGTCGTGCTGGTCGACGTCGAAGTCGAGGTCGAGGTGCTGGTCGTCGTGGGCTGCAAGAACCGCTGCATAACGCCGGAAGACGGGGCGGAAAGATGGGAGTCGGAGGATTGAGCGCAACGCGTCCTCCTGCCCCACTTTCCGCTCCGTTCTCCGGCGTTATGCGGGACTCGCCTTGGGCGTGGTGGTCGTCGTCGTTGAGGTCGTGGTGGTGGGCTTCGGCGTCGTCGTCGTGATGGTCTGAGATGAACGTAGATGAATGGTTGAGAAGAGAGGGCACCTACGGTAGTGGTGGTCGTTGTAGTCGTGGTGGTTGTGGTCGTGCGCAACGGCGTGTACTTGACCTTCTTCTCGTCCACCTGCAAGCGGTCGGTTAGTCGGGAGAGAAGGGAGGAGGACTCACCCAGACGGTGAGGGCGCGCAGGACGTCCAGGTCGTCGCTTCCAAAGCGAAAGATCGCCCCGTGGTAGCCCTCGATGCCCGTCTCGAACGTGACGCCGCCGCCGCCCCGACACCAGGTGAAAGGCTGGTCTTCCTTGTCGCGCAGCGTTCCGTCCGAGTCGAGTACGAACTCCGCCCAACCCTGGACCGTTCTCACCTGGGTGCCGTCCGCTGCAACACGGAGCGTCGTTAGGAAAATGTGGAAGGTTAACTTGCAGATGGACGTCTGGGCATTGCGCGTATCGCCCGCGTATTGGAAGCTCAGCTTGCACTTGCCAACTGTCAGCAAGAACCTGCAAGGAGCGAGGTGAGTGGGGCTTGGAGGTAAAGGAGAGCGCACGACTTGTCCTTCACGGCCTCCATTTCGACCAGGAATTCGATGGGCCCGTCCTTGAACATGATCTCGAAGGGCACGTCTGCGCAGTCCTTCAGCTGGCTGCAAGGGGGAGACGGTTAGCGGGAAGGGGAGAGGTGGGGCACTCACAAGCCGGTCCCACCGCGGAAAGCTTCCTTGACGGCGCACGACGGGAAGTCGGCGGCACGCGCCCCGTCGAGGGCGACGGCGAGCAGCAGGGCCGCGGCGACCCACGAGCGACCCATCGGAACGGAGCGGAGAGCGGGAGGAGGAGAGCGAGAGACGACGGAAGTGCAAGAGATCCCCGAAAGGCGGGCGTCCGCTCTTCCGCCGCCGCTTTTATATCCGCCCGAACGGGTCGAATTTGCGTGAGGAGAGGGCGAGCTGAATAGCCGGCGGCCGCTCTCCGCTTCTCGTCGGTTGCGCATCCGTTCGATCACGCAAATTGCGGGGGCAAGATGCCGCCGTCTACACAATGGAGGAGCGTTTGGTAGGCGTGAGTTCAAAAAAGTCGCTCCCGTTCCGTGCGGACACGAGCGGCTGCCTCGAGCTCTAGTGGTCGTTCGGGCGCATGAGCTGCGGGATCGATTTGGGTGGAAGAGGCGGACGGTCGCCGTGTCGAAGAACGTTCGTTCTCTTCACATTCCTCCACTGATTGCAGACACCAACGTTCGGTTAGGTGCGTTCCGGAAGTTGCGCTCGTTGCTTGCCGGCCGCCGCCTTCGCTGCCGCGTGTGAACTGCGAGAACGAGCGGCGAGTGGCGGCCCTCGAACGCGAGCTCGCCGCCGTTTGAAGCGCCTAACAACGCGCGCTGACGAAGGCGGCCGGCCGGGAGCTCCGCGCCCGCTTGTGGAGGCTGCAGCGAGAGCTCGCCGCCTTCAACCGCAAGCTGAAGGTCGCGGCACAAGGGGCGCGTCCTCTACTATAATTTCCATTCTCTAATTGCGACATCGGAACGAACAGCTGAAGTCCAGCATCACCGCGCTTTCGGCGAGCGTCTCGGCGTTGACGTCAAAGTGTGCGGGACGCGTACCGCATGGTCGTCGAGTGAATGGAGTAGCCGGCTGTGCACTGGTGTTTCTTGTAAACAAGAACGTTGAGAAAAGACGGATTGTCGTTCAAGCTTGAGCAAAACAGTTGGTCGTGTCGACGCCGATGGAAGCCGCCTGTTCGTCCCGCTCGTTGCTCCCTCCTTCTTTTGTACAGCGGTTCGTGAAGAAAGACCCATTTGCTCGTTTGATTGAAGCCTCACGTAGCCGACTCTTTCGGCGATGTTCAAAAGAAAAGCGGCGTGTTCAGAACGCGTGTTTATGCTTTAGCCCCAACGTCCAACATAACAGAACACAAAAGGAAGAAGGATTGCATCGACTAGCGCAATCGGCGCACTCCCATCAGGATGCGGACGTCGTCGTGGACGAGAGAGCACGTGTCGACGGGCGCCTTCCAGCCGGGCCACAAAACGAGGCCGGCGGGCTCCCAGTCGAGCCACTCGAAGAACTCATCTGCGGACACGTGCCGCCACCGCTCCTGAACGAAAGGAACGAGAATTGCGAAAGGAAAAGGAAACGAACGTGTTCGTTCACGAAGATCCGCAGCTCGACGTCCGCCGCCCGGAAGCCCGCCTCTCGCACGGCGGCCGCGAACGATGTGGCTTTGGGCTCGACGTCCTCCAGCTGCTCCAAATCGTCGAATTTCTGTCGAAAGAAAACGAGATAAAACGGACAAAAGAGGCCACTCACGAAGAGAGAGACGTTGTAGCAGACCGCGTTGATCAGCTTGAAGTTCTCGTTGATGGCCCGCAAGTGGCGCGCGGCCCGCGAAACGCCCCCTTCCGCCGTGTTTTGGCTCCACACTACGAGCTCCTGCAAGTGCTCGTTGCGGTCGAGCGGGCCGCAGTCGTGCAGTTGGTGAAGCTCGCGGATCGGCGCGAACTCGAAGTCGATCCGGATGCGCGGAGATTTCAAACGGAAGACGTCCGCGTGGTCTGAAATCCGGACGATCACCTGCTTTCCGTTCCTCAACGTACACAGCTGCTCGCCGTCGTCGATCACGAACTCGGCCGATTCGAGCCGCGTCCTGCGCTTCCAGAACAACGTGGCGATTCGCGGCTCGGCGGCCTTCAAGTGCGTCACGCGGTCGGGCAGCGACTCGACGAACATGCGTGCGTAGCGCGGTTTGAGCGCGCCAACGTTCAGCCGGATCGACGAGAGCGAGGGCAAGGGCTGAAGCGAGAAGAATGAAAGAATGAGCAGCGAACGAGCGGCGCTTACCGTGCAACTTCGCATCGACTTGCATCCATTGGAGCATGAAGGCGAAGTCGACGAAGGCCTCAGTGGCCGCCCAGTCCAGCTCGGTTGCGGACAGGTCCTGGAGTAGGCGGAAGAGACACGTGGCGCAGGCGGTCAGAGCGAAACCGAAGAGCGGCGGACTGAATTTCTCCAAGCGCATCAGGCCGAGCGCCCCGACTTGGATTCTCGCCGGCCCGAACGTCTCCGCATCGAAGAAGGCGTCCAGCCAGCGGCGGTTGATGAGCAGCGTGCGGGACCGGTCGAACGTGGAAGCGGTCGGGGTCGTTCGTTTGCATCAGCTGTCGGCGTTCCTCGCCGATGAAGAACTGGACCGATTTGCTGGCCTTCACGCGCAGACGGGGCGGACGGGCGGGCGGCACGTCGATGTGGGACTCTTCGACGGGCGGATCTCCGTTGACTTCCGGCTTCTCTTCGGCGCCGGGCTACTCGCAGACTGTGGGCGGATCTCCAGTGCGGAGTTTCTTCGGAGCCGTCGCCATTTGACCTGAAATGCGGCAGAAATTGGACGGATTTCGAAATAGTATCGATTTTTGAAGGGATTCGAGAAAACGCGCAATTTTCTGCACGTTCTGATCACAAGCCTTCAAAAATCGTCGATTCAACGAAAAGAAGTGGGTCGGAAACGCAAAACTCACCCCGTTTCACGACGATTTGCGATCAAAACAAGACGGAAAGCCGCCGACCGGCGGCCAAGCGGACGTCGGGACGCGGCGGCTGGCCGGCGTGCGGCGGAACGCCAACCGGCCGCTCGTTTGCGTTCTCGCGGCGAGAGTTCGAGCAGACGTCCGGCCGCCCACCTTCTTCTCGTTCGATGAAGACGACGTGTTGGCGGTGGAGTTAAAACGAACGTTCGGATGGCCTCCTTCTCTATCACTGCGGCGGTCCACATTCCGCTCGAGTTGTGTCGGCCGCATCGAACGACACAAACAATACGCTGCCCCTTTCGTCCCCTGCACTCACAACCCGCTCGCTTGTCGCTCATTCGAAGTGCCCGTTTCTCGCGCGACCGAGGTTTCGCAGCAGCCCGCAGTTGGCGGCGATGCCCGAGGGGCTGCACGTGGAGCCGCGCGTGCCGGGGCTCGCTTACTTGACGAACTTGAACGATTGGCGGCTGCTCGTGAAGGCGAGTGCACACGAGAGTCCAGCCAAGATCCTTCGCTGCAGATGACCTCCGGCCGCTCTCCAGCGCATGCACTCCTTATTGCTTCAGCACCTTCGAGTTCAATGCTCGAGTCCGCCAGCTGTCTACTTGCTCCACCTTCTGCTTCCCCCCACGAGTTCAAACCAAATGGAACAAAACCTTTTTATTTCATCGCACAAGACAGTACAACACAGCGCAAGAGACGCCACTCAATTCGCAGACAGCGGCCAAAATCCATGTCCTCATGGTGGCCCCACTTGTCGCCCATGTCCTGATCCCATCGTGCCTCGCACTCCTGATTGTTTGTGCTCGGGCTCGCGAGATCGATGGGCTGCAGCACTTGGAGCGGACCGTCGGGGCTGGGATTCCACGTCTGCTCGCTGGACGGCGACTGCAAGACGCACTTCCACTTGCCGTCCGGCGTGCAGCGATGTTTGCTGCACGAGAGGAGTGAAGACGACGAGAGAGGCACTCACATGACGACGAAGAGCTGGTCCGGCGACCCCCATTCCTCCTCGTAGCCTTCGGCGTGCCACTTTCCGGCGTTCGCGCGGTTGGAGTTCGTCGAGGTCAGGTCGGAGATGTCGTGCGCGTCGAACACTGAAGATTGAAGTGCGGGGTGGAGCCGAAGGCCGCTTACGGTGAAGCCAGCCTGCAAAACGGTGAGTGCGGGAAAAAAGAAGCGACGCGCCCACTCACCGCCGTCCTCCTCGTAGATGGCGACCATCTGAAAGGAGCGGGAGGTGAGCGGCCGGTCGTTGGAGAACGCACGCCGTAATTGAACGGCTCGTTGTTGCACAGGACTTGTTGTTGAAGGCGGTAGTAAGCCGTTCCGCTCTCGACCGAGACCAACGCCGTCAAAACGAGCAGAGCGCCCAAAAGCAGAGAGCGAGCGGCCACCATCTCGGAGAACGAACACACGATCGAATGAGCGGCGAGTGGGCGGCCGAGCGAAGTCGACTCGCCTGCCGGGATGCTCCCGCCGGCCGAGGGAAAGTGTTGTGTTCAACGCGTGTAGTCTGCAAGTCTTTTCTGAACAACGCCAGATAGAAACGAGATCAGACGAATGGAATCAGAAGAGACCGAGCGTCGACCATTCTCCATTAGTTCGTCCATGGTCATTTAATGAGATGCACCAGAGACGCGCCACTTCTTGCTTCTCGACATGTTCCCGGTCATTTCTCCACTTGAGCGGTTGGCCTGCTCCGGGCTGCAAGCAAGACCTTCTGACAATCGGTGGAGTTCGAAGAGTCAAAGGATTTTGTCCAGTGGACACCGGTCAACCTGCTTCCAGTTGCACGAGCAAAACGGAGAGGTCGGCCGGCCGAAGTCTCACAACCGGCAGCAACAGCCTTTTTCCGCACAAAGTCCTTTCGCGTGATCAAAGCCGAACGGAATGGAGAATCCCCCCGTCGATGAGTGGGCGGGCACGCTGGGTCTTTCTTTGCTTGCGGTACCCGAGAACGGCAAGAAGAGCCGTTGATCACAAGCGCCTGTCGTTCGTTCTTTCGGCCAGTGCGTGAGTTGAAGCCGCTCCTCCACCACAAACTCGGGTCGAATAGAACAGAAACCTTTTTATTCATTGCTCACCACTACCCAAAGATACAGGAAAAACTTGCACAGCGAACGCCTCCGCACATTTCGTTGTCGTGCTCAATGAACTGAACGTCTTCGTTGATGTCCTGATCCCAGCGCGGCCGGCACTCCTGATTGTTCGTGTCCGTGCTCGTGAGATCGATGGGCTGCAGCACTTGGAGCGGACCGTCGGGGCTGGGATTCCACGTCTGCTCGCTGGAGCGCCACTCCTCGGCGCACATCCACTTGCCGCCCGTTTGGCAGCGATGTTTGCTGCACGAGAAGAGTGAAAAAGGCAAGAGGGCACTCACATGATGATGAAGACCTTGTTCGGCCACCACACCTCCGTCTCCGATCCCCTGGCTCTCCAAATGCCCTCGTTCGTCCCGTTGAAGTTCGTGGTAACCTTACTGCACAGGTCGTGTTCGTCCCACTCTGAAGGCGGCGGTGCGAAGAAGAAACGAACGGCCACTTACGGGCTTCCCAGCCTGAAAGCGGGGAGTGAACGAGCGACCCGCAACGCGCCCACTTACCGCCGTCCTCCTCGTAGATCGCGACTCTCTGAAACGAACAGACGACACTTCCGCGCCCTCTTCGTCGGCACTCACTCCTTCGTTGTAGGGCACACCATCGCAATAAACACGCTGCGTGAGGTGGTAGTAGCCCGTGACGCTCCCGGTCCCAAGCATCGCCGTCGAAACGAACAGAAAGCCCAAAAGCAGAGAGCGAGCGGCCGCCATCTCGGAGAGCGAACACACGAACGAATGAAGGTGAGTGAGCGCTCGGGCGAACGAATTGGACCGCAGCAAATCCGCGTGGTTGGCGTTGCGGTTGCTCGTTTTCGGACGATTGAATGACTTTTCTTAACACGTGTACTCGTTCAGTTCTTTCTTGATCAACGTCAGGTAGAAACGAGATCAGACAAATGGCATCAAAGGACATCAGACGGCGGCTATCCGACAGGGTCGATCGTCCGCATCCGTCTGCTGATTTCACCGTCTTTCGGAGGAGCGGTCGGCCGTTTCTGTTTGTTGCGGTAAAACGCTCCCGCGCGCCCCTGCTCGTTCGTTTATCGCCGGTCCATGGGATTGGCGTGGCTGCGAGAGCCTTCTTGCTCCTTTGCGCTCATTGTTGTTTCGCCGTCGACTTCCCGCTCTGCTTCGAACTGTGGACAAGTGGAAGGATTTCGTCTGACCGCCAATCTGCTCCCACTTGCACGAGTAAACCCGAGGAGCGGCTCGTCCGAAAGTCCCCGAAACGGCCGTAACAGTCCCTTCTTCCTGCTCTTCCCATGGACGAGGCCCAACCCAGTGAATCAGACCTGATCTTTATTCCTCAACCACAGCATAAACCGGAGAAGAAGAAGGCGCACAACGGAGGATTGAACAACCTGTCAAGAACACCAGTCCTCTCCACGCGGCTCCAGCGCGTCGCCGATGTCCTCGTTGTAGACCTTGTGGCACTCCTCGCTTCCCACGGCGGCCAAGTCCACGGGCTCCAAGACCAAGTGGCCCCTGTCCCAGAGGTTGCCCGGCGTGATCAAAAACTTGTGGCATTTCCACTCGCCACCCGTGCGGCAACGGTGCTTGCTGAAGCGAAAAGGATTGAGGACAGCGGAAGGCAGGCGGGACTCACATGACGACGATCATGTCGTTCTTGAGCCACTCCCTTTCGTACCCCCAAGCCTTCCAGATGCCCTCGTACGTGTCGTTCCAGTTGGTCGTAACCGAGCGGCAGAAATCGTCGGCGTCCGCAGCCTCCACTCCACCATCTGAAACCCGAAGGAAGTGAAGCAAGAACAAGCGTGCGCCCTGGCCTTGTTCGTAGAGCGCGACCACCTGCAACAAACGGAGACGATGAGAGCGAGGAGAGCTTTTCGAGAACCGCACCGCCCAATTGTACGGATGCAGGCCGCAGAACACCTGCTGTTCGAGATCGTAGTAACGCTTCGGCGCCACATTGCCCTCGACCACGAACATCGCCGCCGCCGCGAACAGAAGGCCGAGAAGCACGCGGATGGCCGCCATCTCGAAGAGGAGAACTGGAGCAACCGATCGGGTGAGCGAATAAACGAGCGAATGAGCGGCGGTTGGCGAATCGCGTTTGGGCACGGGCGCTCGTTTCGGTGGGACGATGGAGTTGCTTTCACTCCTTTTCGTCTGCAGGCGCGGGGCGGCCGCTTTTCGCCCACGTTTCGGTCGGGCCTCCAAACGGAGGAAGCACGCGCGCGGACACTCGCGGAGTCCGCCTGCTTTTCAGTCGCACGAAGAAAGCGATCAGGTCTTTCCTTTGATCTTCCGTGAGAGAACGCGCCTCAATTCGATTGCCGGCGTTCAGCAAACGAACGGAAGGGGACGAGCGGCTTCTCGCGTCTGCGGCGATTCAGCAAGCAAAGCGAAACGAGCAAACACGAACGAGATGATCGTGGCATTGATGCATTGATTTGAATACGGCTTGCTTGTTGTTGAATACAAACGTTGATTTGTTCGTTGTTTGTCGAGCTGTACGAGTTTCTTGCGCGGTGTTCCTAGTGCTTGAGCAATGGGTGCGAGATGGTCTATGCGATCGCAGCATCCAATCTAGTCGGAGGTTGTGTGCGTTCCGATCCCAGAAGCGGGAAGAGCAAAACAACCGCTTTCGTTCACACAACCGACGGCTTGTGAATGCCCGCGGTAACGCCGATTGCGTTTTGCCGATTGAGGGCGCCCACCAAGCGACCCCGCCGGCCTTCTTCGCCCGGCTGCCGCTTGGGATCGATCGGTTTGAGTGCCAGTCCACGTCCGAGCTCCATTCGCAGCTCCCTCTGTCCACCATGGTGCCCTTCTGCTCACTCATTTTCTCCGCTTTCGGTTGGCCGTCGATCCCGACCGAAGATGGCGCCCGCGTGCAAGCATCACGCCTTCATTTCGAGCGTCCTCAGCGTCGCGTACCGCGGTGTGGACGTTCAGCGCCCGATGCGCAAGCTTCCCTTTCGCCCGGGCACGAAACTCAGCCTTGTGGTGCGCAACGGGCCCGAACTGGATCTGCACGTGAAGATCGCGGTCGACGGCTTCGCCGAGGGACTGAAAGGCGCGATTTGGATCCTGGACGAACGAGGACGCGAGTCGGTTTTGCGTACGTGTTCTTTACTTTGATTTGTTTTTGATTTGGTGCAGATTACAGGTCCGAACGTTAAAGTCGACACAATTCACGAAATCGTGGCAGTGCTCAATGACCGCGTGTTCGGCAAGGTGTGGCTCGACGAGTGTCCGTTCTGCAAGGACGAGGCGAAGCTGAAGGCGACCCACGAGAAGGAGCTCAAAACTCTCCGCTCCCCGGGTTTGCCGCTCCCACTTACCTTCCCCTCATGCATCGCTTTTTCAGCTGAAGGCATCGGAGAAGCGCTCGGCCGAGCAGCGACTGCTGGCGGCGAACACGCAGACGGCTCTGCAGTCCCGCATCGAGCAGCTGGAGCGAGAAGCGGCGGACAACGGGCGGAAGCTGGCGGCGGCTGTCGGCCAGGCGAGTGTCCCTTCACTTCATTCGATTGATCGATCCGTTCGTTCCAGAACGAGTCCACCAAGCAGCAGTTGGCCGCCGAGGTCGCCGAGTTGACGGCCGCTCTCGACGAGCAGAAGGCGGCGAGGGAGACGGCCGCTGCGGAGAAGTCGGCGCTGGAGAAGGGGGTGAGTCGAAAGTCTCCCCCACAAACAGCCGATCATCCCTCTTGTTCCAGATGGAGGCGATGCGCTCGCAGCCGGTGGAGGAGTCGGCGCTGGCGAACATGTGGGCGATGCGCACAAGGGCCTTCCTCACGGACTTCTGCCTCGTGGTCGACGGACAGGAGATTCCGGTGAGTTCAAACGCATGTTTGCACTCACCTCTCTCTCGCCTGCAGGTCCACCGCACAGTGCTCGCCCTCAAATCCACGTTCTTCGAGGCCCTCTTCCGCTCGCAGCCGGCCGTCGCGGAGTTCCCGGTCGAGGGCATCGGCAGGAAGGTCGTGCAGCGGATGCTCCAGTTCGTCTATCGCGGACGTCTCGAAGGACTCAAGGAGGATGCCGCCGAACTGTACGTGGCGGCTCGCCGCTTCCACGTCACCTCGTTGTTGGTGTGTTCTCTCCATCCACTGCTCTCATTTTCTCTTTCCTGCAGGCCGCCTGCACCAAGTCGCTGAAGGCGGGTATCACGACCGAGAACGCGGCGGACCTGCTGGTGCTCGCCGCCCGGCACGACGATGAGCGGCTGGCCGCCTTCGCCGCCGACTACGCGGAGGAGAGCGGCGGAAAGTTCCGCCTGCTGGTCGCCGACTCCGTCCACTCGCTCGTCCGCCACCAGCTGGACGTCTACGAGAAGATCGTCCGCCTGCTCAAGGACGGCTCGATGGGCGACGGAACGGACGACAAGCTGCCGCTCGCTCTCCAGTCGGCCGACGACCACGCAGACGATCGGTCGGAGTCCAGTGCGTCCAGCGAGTGGGAGGCGGTCGACCCCAAGTGAACGGTCTCTCCTTCGTTCTGTTCCTCTCGACGTTCTTTCATACAACTCTAACCTCTCCCAATTGTTGTGTACAGCTTTCTTCTCACTCACCCCTTTCACTTCTACTCGTCCGTTTCCACGCACTTTCTTCGCGCAATAAAAGAGACTACGGCGGCATCTCTTTACTTTCTCATCAAAACGAACACTCGCCGAAAGCAGCCGAAACGTTTATCCTACTCGTGGAGATCGGATATGATTGTTTGACCGCTTGCCCACGAGAGGCAGCAGCGGAATGCCCCGCGGCTTCTCGGGCGCTCTACCGCTCGAAAACGAGGCGAGCGGGAGGTCGGACGGGAAGTCAAGACGGCACTTGCGGCTCGTTGGTGCTCACGCCCATCTCCATTCGTCTCGTTCGAGGCGTTGGACAGCGCCCGGCAACAATCCGCTTTATCGCAGTCCCGCCAATTCCTTCACTGCCCGCCTTCCACTCGCCAGAGCGCGCAAGTGCACTTCTTTTCACCGCCCACATGTCGAGTTCGAGCGTTCCGAACGCGGCGATCACGACCAGGGGCGGTGCGGACGGACCGAAGGCGTAGACGGGGAGGTGCGGGAAGCACGTGTGGTGGCACGAATCGAGTCGTTTCGATCGCCTCCGTCCGACGTCTTTCCTTCCGTCCGCTCCTTCCAATCGGTCGATTGACTGCCGGCCCGAAAGTTCAGTTCGACACGGAGTACGCGATGCGAACGCCGTTCTTCTGCCGCCGTATTCGCCGTCGGCTGTTCGTCGAGCAGGGCGCCGTCCGCAACGGGAAGCCGCAGCCGGAAGCGCAAATCATCGCCGCGGACGTGGACGGAGCTGAAGCCGCGGAGGACGGCGAACCGGAGAGGGCAAAGACGCGACCGCACGAGTGGACGAGAGCGCCGTCAACAAGGTGACCAGCCGACTGCCGGTCGTCCGCAAAGCCGCGAAAACAATGCGGAAAGCGGCCAGAGAGCGACGAGCAAACCGCCACAAAGACGTCCGAAACACCTCGTTTCTCCCCACTCACCTGTTCGTTCAGATCACGGCGCCAAAACTCCGCCTTGCCGCCCAGCGGCCGGCGAGAAGTGAAAGGCGGCGGCGGTCGTCGAAGCAGTGGGTTTCTCGTCGATCATTTCACGTGATGATCGCAGAGCAGAACGAGCAGGGCAGGAGTTGGAATGATTCGATCATTCCGCTTGTTGATCCGTGATGGCGGAGACGCAAAAAGAAGTAGAGCCCGCGGACTTGTGCCTCCTGGTCGGAAATGAGCAACCGCTGATCCATTCGTTCTCTTCGATTCTTGTTTGTTTTGTTTTGTCGGTTGTTTTAGAAGCGATTCCCGCTAATGAACTGCAGCTGCTCGAGGTTTTCTTTTCGTTGTTAAAAAGGATGGCGATGAGAACGGGGTTAATTTGGTCGATTGAGGGGCAAACAAACACGCGAGATCTCGCGACGACCGAAAGCGGCCGTTGGTTTCAAAGATTTCGAGTGGAAGGAAAGCAGCGAGTCGAAATGTTCGCCTGGCCACCACGCCCCACTAATCCCGCTGATCGTTCACGAGTTTTCTCCGCTATCGCTTCGCGAAGGAACGCTCGAGCCGATCGAAGAAGGAGTGGCCGGCGCCTTACGATTGGGAGAACTTCTCGGCGAGCAATCGCCCCCGCCTTCCACTCAAGGAAGAAGAAGGTGGCGAAGGGAGAACCGCACGCCAAAATGAGTGGAGCCGTCGCACTCCCGTCTCTTCCCTCTCTCTCCTGCTGCTCTGCTCGACCGCCCACTCGAATGCCGTCGGACTTCGATTGGGCCTTCCGGGCGGAGAAGGAACGGGCAGCTCCTGAAGATGAGCGTCAGGCACGCCTCGTAAGCGAACGAAAGCCGTTTTCTTCACCCACTTCGCCCGCCTTCCCGCTTGATCATGCTGGAGGAGACGCGTTGAGCAACGCCTCGTTCAACCTCTGGTTCGTCACACTTGTGTTCTCTTCACCCGCTTTCTTCTTCGGTCCGAGTGGACGGGCATCTTCTGATAGGAGCGATGCTGGAGGAGGATGGTCGTGAGCCAGCCGCCTTCTCTTCGTCTATTCGAATCGAAGACTGCGGCGTGTGGTTGAGCGGAAGCCGTCGATCAGCAGCCCGTTTGCGATCTCGTGGCGGCGGCCGGCCAACGGCTCCCGCTCGTGCCCGCTGTGTCCGCTCGTTGGGACGAGTCGGCGGACCGCGTGGTCGTCTTCTCGATCGAGCGGTGATTTCTCGAGAACCAGTCGCTTCGAAGGCGGCTTCCAGCGTGCCGATCAGTCGGGAGTGCTGACCGTGGGCACGCGGCCGGCCACTCGCTCTCCTGTATGAACTGGAAGCGCGAAGCGGAGGAGGAGCCGAAGAGCGATGAACGCTTCGGGGGTGACGTGGACATCCACAAATGTTCCCCCTTTGGCTGTCCTTCGGCTTGCACGCGAACACCTCGAACTTTGGCGTCTTCCTCTCGCTCCAAACGCCGATCCTCGAGCTGCCGCTCTCTTTCCAGCGGGAAGAATGTTCTGAACAGATTGAACGTCCACGTGCCCCTCACCTGCCCGACTCACCGCCGCCGAGTACGTGGAGCGCGCGGGGGCGCGTGGGCTTGTGGACGAGGGGACGATCCACTGCCTGCCCCCCACTGCCTGCTGCTGGACTACGAGTAGCTGCGGCTCGGCTTCTTTGATCGCCTCTGTGTACGGAGAAAAAATAAAAAGAGAACTGTTGGCAGGCAGGGGCTTAAAGAACGCATGCTTGATGAGCCGTTTCACTCAAGTGACAGGAACCCGTCGGATTTTCGCTTTCGGGAGAAAACGAAAGCCATTGGATCGACGAGTCAGCGCGGACTAAACACGGAAACCGACCAGTCGTGCTTTCTGCCGGCCTGCTCCCACTTTTCCGCAACGAAGCAAGCAGAAGCGCGTCGCTTAACGCGAGTTTGACTGGGATGGGTGGGCGGCGCCACGGCTTCTCCGCGTTGAAAGCCGCCGCTTCCAACGTTCTCGCTCATTTGTTCTCCCGATCGACCCAACTGCTCAAGAACTCGTGTTTATTCCCGCCGTCAACCGCCAAAACAAACGCCCGCCGATCAGCGGTGCCAGCCGAGCAGCGCGGCCGTGAGCGCCCCGACGGCGAGCAGGAGGCAGAGCGCGAACACGCCCGCCGCCACGCCGGCGCACACGAGTTGCCCGCGGGAGCGGCGGGGGGCGGGGCTCCGCGGCGGGGGTGGCGACGTCGGGGGCGGTCGGACGGCCGTCACGTACGCCGACTGGCCGCCGCCGAACTCCGCGGCGCGCCCGATGTTGCTGTTCGAGTAGGCGGACGGTTGTTGCTGCAAGCCGGCCGGTCAATCCTTTCCGCTTCCCGCGGGTACTCACCATTGAGGAGGCCGCGGCAGCGGGCGGCGCGGAAGGCGGCGGAGGGGCCGGCAGGGGCGTCGCGCCCGCGGGGAAGAGCGGCTCGTAGTTGTCGGCCATCCCGTCTGCAAACGGCGAGTGGGTGGGCGAACAGGGCGGGACTTACTGGAAGAACGCGCCCGACTGCTCCGTTCACGAGTCGGATGAGAGAAATGGGCGGTGAGGTCGAAGGGAAGAACCTCGTGGTCGGCATTTGAATGAGCGGTGGTGGGAGGGCGGCGAGAAGAGCGGTCAGGATTGGAGTGTTCATCGCTCCAGCAGGCGGCGGGCAGAGAAGCGTGAGGACGGTCGAGAGATCGCGTGTCTCTGCCGCTCGCCCCCCGTCCGGCAGCCTGTCGGCCGGCCGCCCCCTCGCTCTGTCTTCTCGCCGAACGGCCCGTTCTTCCGCACACTGTGATTGGCGGTGTCCCGTTCACGTTCCGGGGGCACCCCCGAGTCGGCCGGCCGGCCATTGCACTTGCGGTCGGGCGGCCACTCGGGCGGTTCGCGTTGGCCGGCCAGCAAATTTTTGCGTTTGGAGGGGTGCCTTTGCGCCCGCTCCTCATCCACTTGCGAGACGAAGCGGTCGGGTGCAAGAGACGAGCTGGGAGTGGGAAGTGCGGATGGAACGGAGAGGCGAGTGGTCACAGGAGCGGCCAGCTCACCTGTTAGCCAGGGTATGATCTTTTGATCCAAACGAAGTGGGCTGTGTTCTTGAGTACAAACGACTTGGACCTCGAGTGAGTCACGTGCTTTTGGAAACGAGTCAAACGAGTTGTTGTAAACAGCGAGATGTGGATGTCGGATGGCAAAGACGAACGACAAGTTGTTCCACCTTTCGATTGACGGCGACTTCTTTAAGCGGCACTCGTGTGAGGAATTAACGTTCGGTTAAATTTCGAGAATGGTTGGTTGGTTGTGTAGGATTGTCGGTTGCGGGGGCTTAAAAAAAGCCGCCGTTATAGTCCTTTCATGCGTCCATCACACGTTTCGACATCTGGTTTCTATTTCGGCGGTCACCTGAGGTGAATGTTTTAGGTGTTGTTATTCCGCCCAGTGGTTGATCATCCAGCCTTGGATCGAGTACCTGCGAGACAATGCATCAATTCCACCGTCCATCCGACCAAATTCTTCTTTACGCTACTTCCACGCTCTCCGTTTTTTTCATTCGAACTAGTTTGTTGATCACCACAACACGAGGGCCATCTTTGGACAGTGGCTCTTTCGTTTTGTGAACAGAGCGCTCTATTGCGCGTTGTTAAGCGAGGAATTGAAGGCGCTTTATTCCTCCAACGGGTACATGTGGACGGTTTTCGATTGATCCGCTTCGCCCACACTCTTGTAACGCAATTGTTTGTCTCGCTGCAGCAGAGATCGTCGGCTTATGGGTCAAGTTCGATGGCTGTTCGCTGGAAGTCTGCCCGTAATGATCGACGCCAAACGAACATTGCGACCTGGAGTGCCGAGTTGCGTTAGTTATCCTTATTAGTCGTCTTATTGACTTGATTTCGTTGCTTAATTCCGTGCCAGCGTCCGCTATCCCCATTTGGAAGCAGCCTTTTAATGAAGCCTAAGGATCAACTATCCGCAAGAATGGAGGCAACGGGCGAGAAGAGTCGATGTGAAGCAACCGAAAAGCTTGACGTTTGCCAATGGGACGCTCAGAGAGTTTTTATTCCGCAGTGAGCTTTTTCAGTTATTTTGCCGGACGATTCGAAATGCGTGAGAATAATGGCAATCTTTCTTGTAGTTTCAGGTGGCGTTTCAAAATTCCGCGCGTGTTTCTTTTCAAACAGCGGCGAACAAGTCGAATTGCCCTTTTGGTCGCATTAATTCCGCGTTGCCTTGGGGTTTGTAATGGGCAGGATCAATTTGTTTTGAATTAGCCGAGAGGCATCGTCCATCACGTGACGTCCAACCAAAACCCTACGGCGGAGTTGTGGTTTAAGAATTCTTTACCGACTGTGCCGCTCTTGCAATGCTGCATAAGCGTTGCACGCGTTCTTTCGTTTGCCCTCGTCAAATTCCGTGTTGGGTCGTGATTCGGTTGGTTCGTTTTTCCGGCGAATTCTTCGTTTTGTTCTTGACCACTTTGATTTGAGGTGCCTGAAGAATGCCAAGCAACAGAAAAGCTTTGTCCGGGAACACAAGTTATCGATGCGTGAACGGATTGATTTCACTAGCGAGTGGTTATCTAACTGCCGGGTTGTTGGTCGATATTTCCGTTGTCCCGCGTTCCCGTGGGCTCTGCTGTTTGCCGCCCCCTTGCGCGAGTGTTTTCTCAAGCTCTCGATTCATCCACTGTTCGATTCAGCAAGTCATCAATAAGCTTTGTTGTTTGCACATTCCGTCGCTCCCAACGCTCCCCCCCGCCGCCCGCTGGCGTTGCGCATCGTTCCGAGTGATCTTGAACAACCGTCAGTTAAGGGGGCACGATTCACGTCAAGCGAACAGAGGTCGCCTTCCGCGGGATTTCCGCGGTGTTCGCTTTTCCACGGTTATTCGTCCGCCCCACTCCTTGATCAAACCGCGGGCGGGGCCGTTTATTCCGCGCCGTGATGCTTGCGTATTTCGTTTGCGAATTCCGTATCAGTCGTCGCAAGAGTATCGCTGGGAGTTCAGAGCGGTCCCGCAATTGGCAGGACGGCGGCACTTATCACCTACATTCGAATCAGTAAGTGTCGGGCGTAATTTCACAGTCAGTTATTTCCGTGCCTTAGAGCAGCATTCATCAATTCCGTTTCATTGGATACCAGCACGAAAGAGTTGTTACACCGCGGTCGCTGCTGGTTGGCGTTGATGAACTTTTCCTCAAAGTAATGTCTTTGAAGCATTGTGTAAAAGTAACACTGGCTTTGGGAAACGACGTTTCGGATTATTCCGTTGCGGGTCAAGACTGGCTA
The DNA here is from genome assembly GCA_024699865.1 of Aphelenchoides fujianensis. Classification (NCBI taxonomy): domain Eukaryota; kingdom Metazoa; phylum Nematoda; class Chromadorea; order Rhabditida; family Aphelenchoididae; genus Aphelenchoides; species Aphelenchoides fujianensis. The sequence goes on from JAMPIO010000258.1 coordinate 87,967, forward strand.
AGCTTTGACGCCCCGTTCGCCGCAACTACCGACCGCTGGTTCAACTGTTCTATGGAATCCGCATTGAATCGAGCAATAAATCAGCCATTCCTTGCTTAGCAAGTAGACACTCTCGACAACGACAACGTTTTGTTTCGTAACATGGGTAAGGGAATGAGTGTACGAAGAAGGACTTTTTAGTTATTTTGATGCCACAAACTTCTTTTGCGATTTCAAATTCCGTGTTTCAACAGTTTTACGTTTCTTTCTCATGTCTTGTAGTTGCCATCTAAACGAACCTGAAGACAATAGTTTGAAGTGATATCAGCGGTCAAAACGAGAGCCGCGGGCAGAAGGCGTTCGCTAATTCCGTTGGTTGGTCTGTTTCCAATTCGTAAAGCGGGGTTCATAGCGAGGGAACTTCTTCTCGAGAATCGGCCGGTAGCGGTTTGTTTCGACAAGACCCAAGTGATGAGCGACCGGTGTTTACGTTGTTTATTATTCCCATTCAATTAGTTCACTCGTTGTGTTCCGCAATCGTCTTTCTTCCGCTGTCGTTTTGTTTGGGGGACTCACCTCTTTCCAGCAGTAGATGCAAACGACGAGCAGGCGGGCCGTCCAATGGTTCTATCCAGCGTGCATTAATTCTCTAGTTGGCTCGTACGCAACGTCTCCTGTTTATTCCGCCCGATAAGATGTACGGCCGGAACGTGGGGCGTTATTCCGCATGATCGTGGAGCGCCTGAAAGTAAGCAAGAGAATCACGTATAGCGGCAGGAACAAGACGGCGCGAACATTCGCGACGAAATTCACCAAAATCCACGTCCGCAACTCACTCACCGCTGTTTTGATCGCCGCCCGTCCAGAAAAAAGCCAGCGGAAAGAAGCGAGCGAAAGGAAGGAAGCGGACGGCGGAAGTCTCTCCCTCGCTTATCATCAACCCGCAGGGTGGCCAATCCTTCGGTCTGATCGCCCGCACTCGCCACTCGTTGTGGCAGGAGGGCGCGTTTATCGGCCGGTGGAAGTGGGCGACTCGTTTCTCCCCGGCGTTACGAAAACGAAGCCAACCGTCTTGCGGAAATTCCAGCCGCAAAGTGATTGAAAGGAACTGAATCCCGAGTGCAAACTTGCTTGAATCCAGCAAACAACAACCCCAAAGGCCCGTGGTCCCTTTACGGCGCTTTTCACAAGCAACCAGCAATCGGGCGACTGCAAGGACTTCCAACTACATTGGGCGTGATCTTAGTAGACTCGCTTATTCGCTCTAGGGAAAGCGGCCATCGGCTTCCTCGCACCCGTCAAAGCTCGGCACCAAGCAGCAAGGCGGCGGTGGGATTTGACGAGCATTTGGGCCACGCAATACGGCGGCCAGGGGAGCAACGGGATTCGGCGATGAGCGGCCACAAGACGGCGCAGCGGCGGAGGTCCGGCGGCTTTCTCGCTTCAGAACGCTCGTTTGGCGGCGAACAGTCGCTTCTGCCCGCCGTCCAGGCGAGCGGCGAGGTATGGCCGAAGAGCGGCAGGAGGACGTGGAAGAGGCGTTCCAGATCGTCCAGCGGGGCCCCGCTCTTGCAAACAAACGGACGGCCACTCACCTCGTAGTGGTTTCGTGCCCAAACACGCGAGAGAGCACACGAATGGTTCATTCCACTGCCGGTCACGCCCCCAAACGGCGAAAAGGGACGGCCACTCTAGGAAATCTCGCAGTGTTATTCACGTTTTGTTCTCGCGAACCCGGCGAGCGGCTGGTGGAGGAGCGAAACGGAAGGAACTGCTGTCGACGAGGTCGTCAACAACCGCGAATGTCCGAGACAACACCGAAGACGCCCGACGGTCTTTTTACGCGTATTCCTTGCTATTGCACAACAGACGAAACAAAGCCCGCCGGTTGCTCCGAAAGCACGAGAGCAAACGCGTGAAGAAGGCCGCCGTTCCCGCCCACCAAACGGGCGTGGATCTTCGAGACGCCCGCTGAAAGATCAACTAAAGAAGGCCACCGAACGGACGAAGACCGTTGATGCGAAGGACGTTCAACAGGCGACTCCCGACCAACCACCGGGTGCTGAGAAGAAAAATGCGTTCTTTCGTTTACAAACCGCCTGGTTGACGAGACGGGGATCGCTGATGGGTTTCGTCAAGGTTAGTGGGCTTTCTTTTCCTTCTACTCGTCCCCAATTCAAAGCAATCCTCTCTAACATCTCGGATGGTTTATTCAAAAGAAGGAAGATCAGCGGTAGATGCGGTCGATCGAGAGGTTCTTCGGGCGCGGGCGGAGGGTCGGCGGGGTCCAGCGCCTCGAAGGACGTGCGGAGGAGGGACTTCGGTTGGCTGGAATGAAAGGAATCGGTTGAAAGCGTTGTTGTTTGCTGCTTACCCGGGCAGGCGGTAGAAGCGCCACGTCCAGGTGGGCCGTCCGCCGCGCTGAAGAACCGGCCGTTCGCTTTGCGAGTGGGAAGTGCGCACGTGGAGCGTGATCCCGCCGCTGCCGTCGACGTGCAGGAGGTCGGTGGGCTCTCCCTCGTGGATCCGGTGTTCCTTCCACTCGGGATACCAGCACGAAGCGGTGATCTCGGCGACCATCGGAGAGTCGACGGTCGTCCACTCGCCGCTGCGGAGGTCCAGGCGGCACAAGCGGGGCTGCAGCACGCGATCCTCTCGTCCATTCATCTGCACGATCAGCTGCTCCAGGAAGACGGCCGAGTGGTCGTGGAAGGCGAGGGCCGCCGGCGAGAAGCATTTGCGAGCGATGCCGGCCTGCAAGAGGAGCATAAAAAGAAAAGGTGAGTGGAGAAGGGAACTCACCTCTTCGCGGTCCTTCACTTCGACCACACGAATCAGGCGCCCATCCTGCGCGTCCGGCGTGTGGATCGAAGTGATCCGCACGGCGTCTCGCTCGACCACCCGCAGGACGCCCGCGTGGACGTGGAGGCCGCCGATCCGCCCGTCGCCGAGCTCCAGCGAGCCGACCGGCCGGACGGCGCGCGTGTTCACGTCCACCTCGAGGAGCTCCGCGTTCGACGCGTCGCGGAGGGCGGCGAAGACGAAGCGCGCGGGATGGGCGGTCGGCGCGATGAGGCGGCGGTGGTGTTCGATGCTGCAGATCGCGGACGGCGGGAAGCGGTGGAGGACGGCGAAGCGGAACTCGCCGCTCGTCCGGTTCAGTTCGAGCAGGATGAGCCGCTCGTACGTGAGGGCGAGCAGCCGATCCTCCCGCAGAACCCAGCAGTCGACCCCTCTGTCTAATGGGTCTTCAGACCGTTTCCGGAAGCCTCTGAAAGAAAACAGAAGGGATGAGAAGAGAGTGGAGAGGACGTCCTTGCAAGTGCCAGTGTGCGTGTCCAGAACCCGAATAAACGCGCTAAGGTTTGCTAACTCCCACAGAAAGCGGCCGCAATTGAACGCGTTGGAGACGTGCGGAAAGTAGCGGGCACCTTCGACCACCGACTCCACACTCGCGTACGCCAGTCCTTTCATCTTACGGAGAGAAACAGCAGCAGTCGAGAGTGATCGAAAGCCCCGCTCGCCGCCTTTTATTCACTTCGCTGACCTCAGAAGTTTCCACCGACTGGCGCAATCGGCAGGCGGTTAACCGTTGATCTCATGAATCAACGGTGAACGAGCGGGAGATATTTTTCCCTTGGTAATTGCGCAATGAGGTCGCTTCTCTTCGTCTTATTTCGCTCGCGGTTCAAAGTTCACACGTGGGAGGATGTTCCCATCGGAGTGACTCTGCGCAGCTTTAGGCGCCCGTTGCCCACAAGCGACCTCAAATTCTGTCGGTTAGCAACTCTCTCAATTGTCAGTCAGAACCCTCTGCGCCCACGGCCACACAGAAGCAAGTTGGAAGACACGGCGCAAGAAGAAAGCCGTAGAGCTCGAGAGTGTCCTTTGGCGCGTGCACGTTCGGCTCGCCCTGTTGGATGCATTTTTCATTGCACAAGACGCAGTCCGCGATCCCGCCTGAAGACATGAGACACAGCCGATTAGTTCGACGTCCTCTGCAGCGTGCTCACAGTGGGCGAGGCGGAGATCCGTTTGAGCCGGACGACTACCTACGCGTGGCTTTCGACATTTTTGGGGCCGCAAGTTCCGATGCGCGGGCCCGGCAGACGGATCTCATCGCCGTCTCCGAGCAACTCACAGGGCGAGGGAGTGGAGAGGGACGGCACAACTCGCCTGCTTGTCGTCGCCCTTCATTTCTTGCTCGTTCACTGCCTACCACGGTAAGTGGACTAAAAGGGAAGAGCACTCAGCACATAGATCGTCGAGCACACGAACAGCCCCGCCAACAGCAAAGATCCGAACCGCGTCGCAGGTACTTAGGGAGAGTGGAAGCGAGAGAGAAGAGGAGTGGGAAGTTCACGAATAACAAGAAATAGAAAGCGTTCTCTTCGCGCCAAGCGCTCGAATTTGCGTGATTCATTCCGCTCGAACAAATCGCCCTCTCGAGGTCGCTTGCTCGCAGCTGCCCGGCACTCGGCGAATCGACGACTGCGGCGATCGGCGGTTTTCTTCTCGCTCTCTTCCTTCGGCTCCTTCATCGACGGACTCCGCGGACGAAATGAGAGGTCGTTCGGGCGGATTCCCGTTCCTCGCGCTTCTCCTTTTCGTCTCCGGTGCTCGACTCCTCGCCGCGGGATTTCCAATCGCTCTCGACACGGCGAACAGGAGCAATGGGCGCTGTTGGGTCAAACATGAGGACGATCTGTGAGTCTCCTGTTCCGGCACCTCATTCTTTTCAACCGCTTTCTTGCAGGCTGTACGAACCATGGGGCTGTTGCACAACGACAAACGCTACAGTTCTCTTCTCGGGCAAACTCGACTTCTCGGCCACCTTCCAGGGGACGCTCGAATCTCCGGTCGGGTAGGTCGTGCCGCCCCATCGCTTTGATCACCCTTGCATTCAGCGGAACGTTCCGAGTGGGCGACTGCTCCTACGCGCTACTCGTTTACAACGTGAAGGCCGATAACAAAAAAGAGGAACCGCATTTGACGTTCCGACGTGGGTTTTTCGCTTTTGAATTCGTCTAAGCCGGGTCGAAGCGTTCAGACGTCGATACGCCGTTGATCGTTCCCATTCCTTTCCGCGTTTCCTCCAAGGAATTCTACATGCTCGAGGACGAAATGAAGTGTTCGGGCCAAGTGCACTCCATCGACGGCAATCAATCGGTGACGATCGGGATCACCTTGAACGCGACTGTTCCCGAATTCAAATTCATCTTCGTAAGGATCTTCTTTTCTTTCCTGCTCAACCGCCGAGTGCTTCAGAAAAACGCGGACGTGCTCAACGAGACGCTGGCTTTCAACAACGAGAACGCGTTTGATTCGCCCGTGGACTGGTCGGCCAGAACGGACTCCGCCGAGCCCACCGCCGCAAACATCGTGATCGCCCAGTGAGCCATCTTCCTTTTGTTTCCTTCGGTTTCGTGAATAAACAAAGAGTAAGACGAAGCAGATCCTCGAGTCAGCGATTTGCGGCGGTTTCGAGGCAAAAGCCGCGCTCCGCCGTCTCGGCTCTTCCGCCCGCTTGCCGCTTCTTTCGGAGGCTTGTTTGGTCGCGAATCGTCGTGAATTAAGGTGAGTTCCGCCTTTTCTTTCCTCTGTTTGCTCGAACGTATTCGGCGAAAATCCCGCACATCGTCGAAATCCGGCCCAAAATCACTGAAATTGCTCTCAACTCCTGCTTTTAGGTCGAATGGCCTCCACACCGAAGAACTCCAGTTCAGATGAGGAGCCCGACCGTCCGCCGCCCCGCCTGAACGCAAAAGGACGTCGTTTGGTCCACTTCTTCGTGGCCAAGCGAACGCACTGGGGCGGCGACTCCTACACGCGTTTTCTGCTCATCAGCCAGCGGTTTCTGAACTCCGCCTGCGACTCGAAGGACTTCGAGCCGGCGAACATCACCGTCAGAAACGATGGTTGGATGTACGTGCGCTCGCACGACTTCAAGACGTTCTTCGCGACAACATTCGAGAGCACACTCGCGCTCCTCCGCCTCGCCCGCGACCTGACGGCCATCAAGGTCCAGTGGTTGCCCCGCGACTTGTAGCTGGACGCTCGCCTGATGGCCGCTTGGTTGCAAGTGGCTTCGGGGTTGCACGGTGAGCTCACTTCGCCGCTCGTCCATCGTTCCTTTTGGGTGCTTCCCGCGCTATCCTCGATCCGACTGCTGACAGACGACTGCGAGGACATCTACGCTGTTTCTAGTGGACTCGCTGCCCGACTGCGTGACGCGCGTGAAAACGGACGCCGATGTGTGCATTGTCACGCCGCTGCGCAATCGAGAGCGCCCGCTCGAGTCCTTCCAAGTCGACATGGAGACCGTCCAACAGCCTTGTGAGTGCGAGAAGGGAACATCTTTCGTGTTACCTTTCTGTTTGCAGACCTCGCCGACATCTTGCGCTTTAAGGCGCGGCGGATCGCCCTGCTGTTCGAGACGTGACGCACGACCCAGCCGCGCGTCCTGCACGAGTGCGCGCCGTTCGCTCAAAATTCGAATGCTGGACGTGAACGAGGGCGGCCTTCTCCAGACTCTCCAGCGCGTTCGATCGCTCAACGATCACTTCAAGCTGCTCTGTTACGTGGACTGGGTCGACTTGAAGGTAAGTCCAGCGGGCTGCTCGTTTGACGGCTCTTCTTACAGCGGTTGGAGGATTTTGATTCGCTGGATCGCTTCAAGAAGAGCGAAACAGATCGTGGCCCTGCTGCGAGCGGGTGGCTTCGGGCTCAAGTACGCACGGAATGACGCCGAAGTCCGCATTCTGATCTACGACGGGGTTCGTCATCGCTCTCCCTTCATTCATTTGGGTTGTAGGAGTCGGAGAAACGGGGCTACCGGTGGGGACGAGCGGCGGACGAGTTTTGGACCGAGAAGGAGCGCCGCTTCCCCACGGTTTCGACCTTTTACTGCGGCGTGCGCCTCGTGGTCGGGCTCGAAGAGAACAGCTACTGAATGCTTCTACTCATTTCTCTTTCTCTCTGTTATCTCTTTCGGTTTTGGGAATAAACTCGCGGACATGCGGTGATTTCGCTAAGTTCGCATCAAGCGGCTTCGATGCGACTCGTCTCGAGCGGGCTCCACGTTCGCAGAGACGTCAAAGGGTACGAGAACAAAAAAGCTTGTCGCAACTGTCGGGCCCTCGACGCCCACTGTCAGCTCTTGTGTTGCCGGACGTTCATTTCTGCGAAAGGATTCTAAGCGGTCAAGGAGTTGCGGACGGGGCGATCGGCTTTTGTTCGGAGGGCGCGAAGGAAGGAAACGAGTGGACGAACGAGGCCGAACTGCGAGCCGTAGGCGACAAAACAGGCGGCGTTGACGGGCAGCTAGAGGAGGAGTCGCAGCAGTGGGGTTGGAAGACCGTCCGGCAGAAGCGCGTGTTCACAAAGTCGAGCGTCTTCTGTTGGCCGCGCGCGGGCGCGCGCTTGGATCAACGCTTCCTGCCGCCTGCCCACGTCCAGTTGAGACCGTGGATTTGGGGCAACTCTGCTGAACGGAAGCGGTTGCGTCGTGTCGACCACCTCGCCGCTCGTCCACGGCAACAGGAAGCTGCAGACGGTCGTGAACGCCTGGACTTTGGGCTCCTGCTGGCCGTCTCCGTTCAGGCGTTGTGGGCCGAGAATTATGAGACGTACGAGAAGGGAGTCCGACAAATGTGGCCGGGAGTACGAGCAAAAGAGCCGTTGTTTGATCAACGAATAATGCGATGCTCGGTCGACTGCAAGCTCAAAGGTCGAGCGGAGTTCGTTTTGTTCGATGGGGTCGGCCTGGCGCTCGTCTGTGTGTTCGAGTAGTCACTTCGCTCGCCTTCCCATGGGCGACAGCTTGTGAATGCTCGCGGTCAACGCCGGACGCTGATTGCGTTCGACCGGCCGCCGCACGCGGCGTTGTTCGTCGTTTGCCGCACCAGTTCACTTCGAGTTCGACTTCCGGCTTCCCTCCGCTCTCGCTTCCCATTTGCTTCCAATCATGGCGCCCTGCCAACACTCCGACTTCCTTTTCTACGTTCACAGCGTCGAGTACTGCGGATTGAACATCCAGAGCCCCAAATGCGCGCTCCCCTTCCGCTCGGGCACGAAGATCAGCTTCGTGCTGAAGAAGAAGAACGGTTGTGTGGAGCGCGTGAAGATCGCGATCGAGGGCCCGGCCGAGGGACTGAAGAGCGCGATTTGGGTCCTGGACGAGAACGGAAGAGAGTCGATTCCATGTACGCGTCTTCACCTTCGATTCAGCGACTCTTCGGGTTTCGATTGCAGATGGGGACGTCGAATTCAACACGACCTACCCGCTTGACTTGTTCCTGAACGATCGCGTGTTCTACAAACTGTGGACCGAGGAGTGCTCGTTCTGCAAGGACGGAAATGAGCTGGAGAGCCCGGCAAGAGCGCTCGATGACCGCGAGAAGAAGCTCTCCGCTCTGCGCGCGGAGGTCCGCTTGTCATCTTTTCGTCGTAGAATCGATTGCTTTTTTAGAACGAGACGTTGAAGGCCAGCGTGGACGAACGAGTTGCTCGCATTCGAGCGCTGGAAAAAGAAGTGGCCGAAGAGAAGCAGACGTCCGGTACGGTTGCCAAAGAGGTGAATCAGATTATTTCCACGCATCATCGACTGCTGACGTCCGTTCAGATCGCCCAGCTCAAGGCAACGGTGAACGAACTTCTGCAGAAGTGCGCAGAGGACAAGCAGGAGAACGAGGCCAAGCTGCTTCCTTCCGCCGATCGAGACGCGTTGTGGGCGATGCGGCAGCAAGACGAGTACACCGACTTTTGTCTACTAGTCGAGGGCGAGGAGATCCGACTGAGCCACTGGAAACGCTCTAACACTCAATCAATCCATTGATTGGAGGTCCACAAGAACATTCTGGCGCTAAAGTCGGCCTTCTTCGCCGCCGAACTGCGCACCAATCCCGACAAAACAGAGCACACGATCGAGGGCATCGGAGCGGAAGTCGCGGAGCGAATGGTGGAGTTCATGTATCGCGGACACCTCGGCGCACTAGAGGATGACGCTCGAGAGTTGTACGTGGCCGGGCGTCGTTTCGAGGTGGCCGACCTGCTGGTAAGCTCTCTTCACTCACTTCATTCCAAAGAGTGGTCCTTGTAGGCGGAGTGCACGCGCGTGCTAAAGGCGGGCATTTCCACCGAGAACGCGGCCGATCTGCTCATGTTGGCCGTCCGCAACGACGATCGCGTGTTGGGCAACTTTGCGCTCGACTTCGCCGAGAAGAGCGGCGGCAAGAGCATCCTGTCGAACCCGTCGATCAGGTCGCTGGCTCGGAGCGAGCTGGACACTTTCGAACGGATCATGGAGTGGATGGAGTGAGCAGTGGTTGGTCCAATTGGTGCCGCTCTATGCCGTGAATAAAGCATGTTGAACCAACCGCATTTCCCTGCATTTGCCGAAGAAATTTCTGCTCGCAGCCCGGAGGCCGGGCGAGCGGTTCCAGTGGCTTTCTCGCGGCGTAACGGCTGCTTTGGGGTCGCCTGAACTCACACCTGACAGAAGATCGTCCTTTCAATCGAATGGGAGGAAAAGCGGACAAACGAGTGACATCGAGCGCCTCGCGTCGATCAGAAACCTACGAAAAGGACGGCCGTCCGTTGGGCGACTCGGCGGTCGCGCCGCTCGGGCGGCTTTGAATTTTTTACGCGCGCCCCGTTCGTCCGCTTCAGCGATGATTTCGGGAGGGCATCGAGCACGCCACAACGTTCGGAGGGCGGCAGTCGATCCAACGATCCTTCTGGTTTGTTCGTTGGGCCGGCTGCCCGCTGCTTGGCGCGGTTCGAGTTCGGAAGCAATGGACGAGCGCTCTTTTCTTCTCCGTCGACGCTCGCTAGACGGCATTCACTCTGCTCTCGCTGTTGCTGCAACACAACTGATCTCCGCGCATTGCAGCGGAACATGGAGAAAGATGGAACTCCGTCGTCGGTAGCCGCCGGAACGAACGCGACGGCGAGTGGAGGCCGCAAGTGGTGGATTCTCGGCGTCTCGTCGCTCCTCGTGGTCGTCGGACTCTTGGCACTCATTCTGCTGCTCTTCTTCCCTGCTTTTCCTTTTCGCAACACGCGCAAAGGAACGACTCAAGAGCCCGCCCAATTCCACGAGACCCCGACTGTCGCCGCGAACCAATCGACCCCACCGGCCGCGTGCTTGTGCGAGGACGAGAACGTGAGTGGGCGGCGGGGATCGACAGCTGCGGCAGTAACAATTCTCGCTTTACGCTTCGCTTCTCTCTGCTGCATGCTTAGGAGTGATCGATCTCGTCGCTCTTTCCAGTTCGCTGAAGAACCAGCCTCCGCCTCTTTCAGCTCTGCTTCCCGGGCCTCGACGAGACGGGTGCCGTCCGGCGGGGCCGCCGCTTCGACTGCGCGCTGCTCGGCGCGCTGCGGGCCGCCCGGCTGACCGACGCGGCGGCCGCCCGCACGCCGTTGGACGCCGCCCGCATCGGCGCGACCGACCGGTGGGCGCCCGTGTTCGCGACGGCGACCTCCAGCAATCACTTCGCGGAGTTGCGGCCGCTGATCCGCCTGCTGCACGCCCACTACCCGGAGGCCCGCATCGTGGTCGTCGACATCGGGCTGCAGAAGAAGGAGGTGCGTTCTTCTCCGTCCATTCGGGTCCGATCGCTTCGTTGCAGGTGGAGGAAGCGGCGGCGTGGTGCAACGTGGAAGTGCGCGCGTTCGACTTCGGCCGCTACCCGCCGCACGTTCGCGATCTGCACACGTAGGCCTTCAAGTTGGCGATCGTCGTGAGTGGTCGAAAGATTGGAAGGTTGTCGATCGTTGCAGGAGATCCTCCAAGTGCACAAGACGTTCTTCTGGTTTGACACGTCCGTCCGTCCCGCCGGCCGCCAGCTGGTGGAGTTCCTGCGAGACGTGCGAGCGGGCCGCCTGCCGCCCTTCTCGACGCACACGACGCGCACTCACCACTCCGTTCTGGCGACCACCCACCCCGCGATGTTCGCCTTCCTGCCGCTGCCGCCGCTCGTCGCCCGAATGACCGAAATGGAGTCGAGCTTCCAGTTCGTCTCGGACGCGCCCTACACCCGCCACGTGCTCAAGTGGTGGCTGCTGTGCGCGATGACGCGCGATTGTATCGCCCCGCACGGCGCCCGACGAGTGTGCCGCACGCGGGAGTACGCGGACACCTACCGCACGTACATGAAGTGCCATCGCTTCGATCAAGTGAGCGGACGGACGAGTCGGTCCAATCCTCCGCTGTTCAGTCCTTTTGGAGCATCGCCGCTCTCGCCCGGCTGTTCGACGAAGAGCGGGGCGCCGTGCAGTGGGGTTACGCGGCCGATTGGACCGCATTGAGCGAAGAACTCGTGGCCGGAGTGGAACAAAAGCGGCTCGAGGCGATGCGGAAGTACGAGAGCTTCACGAACCTCCGGAGGGGCGACGTCATGAACGGCGTCCTCAAGGTTGGGTGCGCGTGAACGAAGGACTTCTTTGTGTCGAGGATTCGCGCGGTGTCTCGAAAATAAACGTCGTCAAGTCATGGCCGAGAATCTTCGTTGCTCTTTTCGACCACTTCCGCCGCCGCTCCTCTTCTCTCGTGCGCACCTCCTCGTGCTCGAATTCGGCGTTCATGAGTTCCGACGGCTTGGAAGGCGTGGATTTGCTGCGAGATCAGACAAACGAGTGCTCACGCGTCTTCCGGAAGTGTCCGCTTCGCTGCACACGAGAATGGGTTGCATTCCAGCGACCGGGCGGTCCGAACTCGCCGCCTACGCGATCGCTTGCGCCGAAGCGAACGGCGGAAAGGCGCGCCTCTTGTCGGCACCACCGATCCAAGCGCCCCTGTCGAGCGCCGAGAGGATGCGATGAGATCCTTGCGGTGATTCTTGTAAAAGAACGCTTGTTTGAATGACCGATCGATCCACCTATATGTAAGCGGGGCACTGGGGGCGGTGACAGCAACGGTGAGATCTCGGGAACGGGTGGACGGATTTGGATGGGGTTTTTTGTAATCGATAGAGGAGCTCGCGGAGGGTGGAGGAAACGAAAATCCGACATACGATTTTTGATTTAAGGTTTTTATCGAAGTTTGAAATTTGAACGGCCAGCGAGCAGTGGGCGGGAGGCGTGGCGCAGTGGGTTGCGCATGGGGTCGGGAGGCGGGGAGGTCGATGGTTCGACCCCGGGTAGCGGCGTTTTGAAAATCGGTACCGGAGAAGAATAAATAGCTGGAAATGGTCAAGAATGTTCGGATTTGACGATTGGCCAAGGATTAGGCCAAAAAACGGAAATGAAGGTTGGAACGAAAATGATGAACTTGCGATTTGAGGGAACGGGTAATGGAAAAGATGGATGGATTAGAAGCTGATCGTTTTTTTGGAAATGGTCGGCGAGTGCATGATACCAAAACGATTGTGGGTTGGACGTCGTCAGTTTGCAGTATGTCGGATGTTTGACGTAATTGGGTGGGCGGACAGAGCGAACGGACGTTTGGAAAGCCAAATAGTTGCAGTGAGTTGGGGTAGGTGGTGGGCTTAACAGTGTGTGATGGCGTCTGTGAGCCGGGAATTTGTTCGCGTTTGAGTACGCGGGTTGATTTTGCGCGCAATAGAACGTGCGAGCATGCTGTACGGCATGAAAGGTTGAAGGTTTAAAGAAACGAGCAGATGACTGAAATGTCGACTCGATGTGGCGTAAGCCGAGCTGGGGAGTGACAGCGGAGTAATTTATCGTTTATGCTTGGTATCTGTTTCACGAATTGAACAATGGATTAACAGGCTTAAAGCCGCCGCAGGCGGCTTTTAAGCCTCTGTCATCACTAGCCGAGAGGGCCGAAGGCCCGTTTCGGCTAGTCTTCTTTTGTTTGACGGTGTTTCGGGAAGGAGGGAGGGAACGCAAGAGTTCACTGGTTCTGGTTCACTGGTTTATTCACCTCGCAACCACAGAGAAGAAGAGAATGTCGGGAGTGAGCCGGCAAACGTTGCGGTGAGGTTAGCGGGAGGAAGCGATCGGCGGCGGGAGAGGCGGAGCGGTCTGGTGTGCACGCGTTCGGCTCGTTTCCATCGTCGGGCGTCTTGGGCGATCGCGATTCATGGGCGTTTGCGGGACGTGTTCTCGGAGTCGACGTTCTTGCGGTGGTCTTCTTCCCAGCGGGTCCGAGAGCGTCCGGGTGGTCGAGGGGCGGTCGGCGGCCGGCGTCCAGCGCGGAGGGCGGGCGGGCGGTCCATCGATCGTCGTCGCGGCTGGCGGCGTCGTCGCTTCCTCCGCTGATTTGTAGCAGTCGGCCGGATGGCCATTCGGGGGCCCGCAACGGCTTGTCCCGAAGATCCCGGGGCGGGCGAGCGAGAGCGGCGGCGAGAGCGACCGACCGCTCGGCTCGGGGAGCAACCGCCGGAATGACGCAAGAGTTCGGCTGTACCATTGACTCGGCCGCCAGCAACACGGAGGCATTGAAAACAAACATCCTATTGACTTCCGGCCACGTTGACTCAACGCTGCCGGGTCCCGCCGCGAAGCCCGGCGGCTGGTCGCCTCTTCCGCCCCGCCGGCCGCTCGTCATTCTTCCCGCTTTCCGTCCGCGCCGAGCGGTCGCTGCCGCCCGCGCTCCGCGGCGGAACTCCCATTTATTCGCGCTCTCTTCACACTTTTAATTTCGTTGCAGATCACCCGAATTGAACGAATGGATTCTGCGGAGGTGCCGATGGAGACGGACGAGGCAACGGAGGCCGGAATTCCCGCTTTCGACTCCTCTCTGAATGGTCCGGAGGCCGTGAGTTCCTTCCCTTTGTTTCCGTACCAACCTCCTCTTTGCAGCACGCCGTCGTCCAATCCACTGCTGCCGCTCACGAGAACTCGGCGGACGAGGAGGCGACCGAGGGCGAGCAGGAGGGCAGTCAGCCGCCGCAGCACACGTCGCCGAACGTTTGTTTCTTCTTCCACCGGTCGATCGACGACCTTCTTCTTGTTCAGGCGCCCTGCGGCTACTGCGGAAAGTGCTTCTTCAACGGGCGCGGCCGCGAGCTGCACGTTCGCTCGCACGAACGGCTCGAAGGGTTCACGTGTTCGCTGTGCGGCATCCACGGGACCACGGCCGGAAATCGGAACAACCACGAGCGCGATTTTCATCGACTCGATCGCCCCCAAGCGGACCGCGGCCGCAAAGAAGCGATCCAGATCTCGGCGGTGAGTGCCCGCCTTCCACTCGCCTCTCACACTCCGCGTCTTGCAGAAGAACCGCAAACACTTCCGCCAGATCGGCTCGAACGTCGAGGAGGTCCAAGCGGCGGCCGTTGCGAGCAAGGTCCGCTTCACACCGTCGGTCTTCGTGTGGACGGGGGCGAAGAAGCGGGCCGCCCGCTCGTCCACTTCCCAGCGCCCCAAACGCCGCCGTCGGTCCCCCTCGGCCTCCAGCTCCGACGACGAGTGGGTGGACGAGAGCGAGGGCGAGACGGTCGCGCCGGAGCACCCCGAGGACGAGGCCGACGAAGCGGAGGAGGGCGAGGCGGAGGAAGTGGGCGACGAAGCGGAGAACGTCGAGCCGACCGCCGCTCACGTGCTGCAGCCGATCGCCGAGCTTCCGGACGCCGCCGCCCACCTGCTGCCCGTCCAACCGGTCGCCCAGCCGACTGCCCATCCGGAGGTTCGTTCGTCCCGTCTCTCCGAGACTTCCCACTCGTTCAGGTCAACGAGTTGCCGCAGCAGATTGTTGAGCAACGGGGGGCTCCCGCGTTCATCTGCCAGGTTCGTTTCCCCTTTAACAATCATCGCCGTCGTTCCCAGAACGTCTCGTTGAAGGCGGAGGTTCACGTGCTCGAGGCGACCATCGCCCATCTGCAGGGCAAATGCGCGGCCTTGCAGACGAAGGCGACCGAGGCGGAGCAAGCGCGAGAGGCGGCCGTCGAGGAGCGCGCCCAGCTCAAGGAGGAGGTTCGTGCTCCTCCCAACAAGCAATCACTGAGCGCCGGTTTCAGAAGGACAAGCTGGAGGCCGACTTCCAGGAGCAAACGACTCAATCCTCCTCGCTGATCAAAAAGCTCGAAACCCAGAACGCCGGGCAGCAGAAGCAGGCGGCGGCGGCGGCTGCCAAGTGGGACAAAAAGCGGGCGAACTACAAGCAGCAAGTGAGTGACGCAATTCTTTCTACTTCTTTTCACATGTCCGTTTCAGATCACACAGCTCGAGTCGACCGTCGCCGCCCAGGAGTCCAAATGCCGCGAGTTGGAGGAGAAGGCGGGAGTCGCCGAGGGGGCGCGCGACGCCGCCGTTCAGGAGAGCGCCCGCCTCGAGCACGAGGTTCGTTCCCACAGCGAAGATCACTCGCCGTCTTTGCAGAACGCCGAGCTGAAGCAGCGGCTCGACGCGGAGCTCTCCTCTCGCAACCACGAGCAGCAGCCGCCGCAGAAAGCCGTCGGAGCGGGAGCGGGAGTCGTGGCCCAACAGCCGGCCAACGAGCAGCTCGTGGCGGCTCTCTGGACAATGCAACAGCGCGGTGAGCACCAGGACTTCCGCTTGCTCGTGAAGGGCCGGGAGATCAAGGCCAGTTGCCAAGGAATTCAGCGATGATTCGTCCATCGTCGTTGCAGGTCCACAAGCTCGTTCTGATTTTGAAGAGCGGTTTCTTTGACGCCGAACTGAGCGCGCATCCCGACAAGACGGAGCACGCGGTCGAGGGCATCGCGGTCGGCGTGGTCGAGCGAGCGGTGGAGTTCGCGTACCGCGGCCGCCTGGACGACCCGATGACCAACGACGCGCGGGAGTTGTACGCCGCGGCTCGCCGCTTTCAAATGGCCGAATTGATGGTGAGTTCCCCTTTGTTCGTTCCCGCACTTGCTCCTTCTTTCAGGTCGTGTGCACGCGGAAGCTGAAGGCGCGCCTCACGACCGCGAACGTCGCCGACGTCCTCGCGCTGGCCGCCCGCCATGACGACCGCCAGCTGGCCGCCTTCGCGATCGACTTCGCGGAGGCCCACGGAGGAAAATACGGGCTCCTTGCCGCCCCGCCGATCCAGGCCTTCAAGGATCAGCCAGGGACCTTCAAGAAAATCCTGTTGTGGATCGTTTGACCCCGAACGTCAAGTCCCACCACTCGTTCTCCCCGTTTGTCGTTGTGAATAAATTCCTTTGATTTACGAGCGATCCTCTTCCGTCCCCGAACTACGGCGTTCGTGCCATCCAGAACATCCTCGCCCAAGAAATGGGCGGCCAGGGCCATCTGTTGGGCGTTCCCGCACTTGATCCGCGGCTCCGCTGCTCATGCGGACGGGACGGATCCTCCTGCTCACCGTTCAGAATTCGCCACCGTGCCTCAAGCTACGTGCAGGGCGAGCGTTCCGTTGCCCGAATCGGCTTGGATGCACAGGAATGCGATCCGCGACTCGACTCCTCCCACCATCGCCTGTAAACGATCGGCGGCAAGCAGAAATGAACGCAATGCCAGCTGCTGGTCGTTTTGTTTTGCAGTCTGCTTGTTCGATCAGCTCCGCAACTGCTCGCCTCCGCGAGTTCAAACCGAATGGAACAGAAAACCGTTTTATTTCTCACTCACGCAAATGAAAACAGAACACTCGCCTAAAGCACTCAATTGGGCCGGCAGAAGTCGTAGTCCTGCACGCCGCCCTCGATGTGCATGTCCCAGAGGTAGTAGCACTCTTCGTTGTGCGCGTCCTCGCTGGCCAAGTCGAGGGGCGCGAGCACTTGGAGCGGACCGTCCGGACTCGGATTCCACGTGTCCCAGCGGGAGCGCCAGTGGAAGGCGCACATCGGCTGTCCGCCCGTCTTGCAACGATGCTTGCTGAACAAGAGGGAGGATTGAAGGGTGAAAGTGGCACTCACATGACGATTCCCATGTCGCCCGGCCAGTCGATTTCCCATTCGGAGCCCTCGGCGTACCACCAGCCCGTTTGGTTGGTCGTGGTCACGTCGCACAAGTCGTGCTTGTTGGCGAACAGCGCAGCTGAACGTCGGAGTGCCCAAAACGAACCAAACGCGCGACTTACTGAGCAGGGACCAGCCGGTGTCCTGCTCGTAGAGCACGACCATCTAAAACGAGCCGAGCTTGAGGGGACACGCGCGGCGTCTGCAGGCCCCATCCTTGTACGGCGCGCCGTTGCAGAGCACCTGCTGCGTGAGGTGGTAGTAGCCCGTTTTGCCCTCTACTCCGACCATCCCCGTCGCCGCGAGCAGAAAGCCGAGGAGAAGAGCGCGAGCGGCCACCATCTTTGAGAGCGAACACACGAGCGAACACACGAGCGAATGAGCGACGAGCGGCCGCCCGGCCGAGGTGTACCGCAGCGTTTCGCGTTGCGACACGATTCCACCGCTCGGCGGAATAATCACTCGTCTTTAAAAGCGCCTTCCTTGTTGCGCAACGCCGAACGCAATCGAAGTCGACTTCGGGGGCGAGAGAGGCGGCGAGCGGCCAGTCGCTTCGTTTGCTTTTCGCTCCGAGCGGTCGGTTCCTCTCCGCCGCTCTCCCTCATTCTCCTCCCGCAAGCGACGACGCATGCGTTCGGCTGTTTGACAAGGGCGCATCTTCCTTCTGCTCCAATCGAGATGCGGCGTGTACGTCGATCTAACCGCGTGAGTTCTCTCTTCTCCGCCCTTTAATCCTCCCGCTCGTTTCAGAAGCCATCGGTTAAAGCGAATTCGCGGCCCTTGCGCGTCTCGGAAGCGACCATCTCCAAGAATTCGCGGCAGCAACGAAGCCGCTGCTCTCCGCCGTCTGCCGCCGATGCGCCGTAACCTCCGCGCGTCTTCTGTCGATGTGCTCGCTCAAGCCTTCCGGTAGGTCGCCGCGGTCGATTCAACCACCTTCTAATGGTTTCTTTTTGCAGGCGCGAGAGCTGGAGGCCATCTTTCGTTCCAGTTGGCCGTGGGTTCGAATACGAGCGGAAAGCGCCATCCGCCGCTTTCCGCTCGACCGTTGGGACAGACCACGGCCATCTCTGGTGAGTCCTTCTTCCATCTGCTCGTCCTCTCATCTCTCCGCCCTTCAGGGAACAGCGGTGATCATGATGTACAAGCGCCTCCAATCCACCGGTCGCGGTTCGTCGGTAAGAAACACGAGTTCTCGGCCGCCACTCATCTCTTCCTTCTTTCAGCTTCCGTCGTGTCCTGCGTCGTCGATCCGTGTGGAAGGAGAACGCGAACAGCAACAAGACGAAGGCGACGAACTCCGAACGTTTGCGCGTGGTGAAGCCGGCGAGGGGAGCCGCTCGCTGGAGTGCGATCAACGACCACTTCAAACTCCAAGTCTCCATTCGCTCCCGGCCGACTGTTGTCCCATGGAGCAGCCGTTCGACCGCGAAGAAGTGAGTCGTTTCCTTCTTGTCCACATCGAGAGTCCACCGCGTTGCAGCGCGATCGGCGGCCGTGCGAACCCAAAACCTAGGGTTGGCAACTGTCCGGACAGTTGATTTTGGCTGGACAGCTGACCGGACAGCTGACCGGACAGGTGGACAGTTGTCCAAAAAATCTGGACAGGTGAAAAAATCTTAGTATAGGTTAATTTTAGCTTGTTTTAGCTATTTAACGCTTTGTTTTGTAGTAAATGATCTAGTTAAAGAGTTTATGGCTACATTTTAACATTGAGCAAGGACTATAACTAAAATTTATAAATTTGAGCTTTTGTAGCCACTGACACCTACAGGAAGGAGGACGAAAAAGTTTTTCCAAAACGTTATTTCTTGCTGGGATCCATCAAAACACGCATTGCAAACATAAAACACCAAACAGAAATAAACAATTGCGGTTGTGTTGGGTTTTTTCGTGCCCTTGCCAACGAAAAATTGACTATACGCGCATTTTTACCTGTCCAGTTTTTGGCACCTGTCCAGCAGATTTTTGCTGTCCGGCCAGCTGTCCGGTCAGCTGTCCAGGCCAACTGTCCGGACAGCTGTCCGGCTGCCAACCCTACCAAAACCCACCGCGCGCCAAGACTCGTGCTCCAATTCGCTTCCTGATTCGATGCGGTAGGCCCGTTTCTCTCCGTCATCTTCAATCGCTTCTCGTTGCAGCAACGCCCGACGGAGCGGATGGAAGTGTGGGCCGAGGGGTTGATCTACCTCAAGCTTCTTTCGCTGTTGGTCGGAACGAAGGCGGTGCTCTCGCCGGGCTCGTCGCTCCACCCTGCAGACGCTTTCTTCTGCTCGCTGGAGCCGCCCGCAATCGACGTCGACGAGAACCATCAGGAAGCTCGTTGTCAGCCGCTTCTCGGAGATGCGAGCAATAGGAACCAGCACGAGCAAGGTTCGTTGTCCTGCTCACGTCTCTGTTCATTCTAGTTTCTTTCAGGCCATCTGTTCTCGCTTGAATTCGATTGCGAAGAGATGAACCTCCCTTTTGTTCCCACTTGTCTGTGCCGAGCGGATGTGCCAAAAGTCAGGAATAAACCCGTTGACAGAAGGGGATGTCGTCGGTTTGAATGGAAAGCAGGATTGGGATGGAGGCGTAGATGAACGAACACAGGCGGAGTAGAAGGTCGTCGTCTATCGGGGAACCGGACGAACGGCGGCGAGGTTCCGCTCTGTCGAGCGATAAGTCACAGACGAACCAGGCGGCGGGCGGAGAGGAGAGAGCATTCCGTTCTGTTCGTCTGCCCGCTCTCGCCGACCATCGGCGATCGGGCGGCCTGCAAAGGAAGCGGCTTCTCGCCGGCGTCCTTCGGTTTTCACCTTACGGGCGCTCTTCTGTGCTGCCGGAATGGAAAGAAGCACGATCTCGCCCCGTCTTTTGATCACCGCGCCCATCAGGCGAAGACCGCAATTTTTGACCGCGGTTGGACATCGCCCTCGACCGCTCATGAACGCAGCGAGTCCACCATTGGGATCGCCGGAGAGAAAGAGCGAGGAGTGTCCGCGGTCAATGGACGCCGCGCATCGCAAAGGAGGTCACCGGGCGGGTGTTCGCTTGCCAATCACTCCTGTTGGGGAGCGCTGCCCGCTCGCCCTCTTGCGAGTCTCATCCAAATACTCCAGCGTGCCGGCCCGTCTTTGCGCACGCCGTGGAGAAGACGGCCTCGCCAACCGTGTGTCGGCCGACCACTCGGATCTCCAGATGGCAGCTGCGAGGCGACTCGCATAGGTTCGCCGCCCACTCGCTGCACGAATTCCGCCTCGAGGTGCGCGCGGTGGGCGGCGGCTTGGAGGCGAGCTTGCGGGAGGACGAGCAGTACGAAGCGGTCGATTGTCGGCTGTGGACCGGATGCTACACGAACGGCCGCTGTGTGCACTCCGTCGGCTCCAAAGGCACCTGCAAAAGGGTTCCTTTCAATCTTCTCGCTTGAGAGCAGCCCGCCTAGATCGCCGCATCACGATTGCCGATCCCCGCGAATTCACGGCGATTTCGGTCGTCGGTGACGTGCGAATCAACAGCGACGCGTGCCACCGGCGGCAGGTGGGCGAATCGAGCGCCCGGTTGGCCGAGATGGGCGGTAAGGTGCGCACATTTAAGCACTCTTTCGTTCATGACGCTCAGATTGCGGCAGTGCGCGCGTTGGCGGCCATCGAACGGTAGGCGGCGCTGCGGAAGATGCGGCCAGCAGTGCGACTTCGGCCCTCCGCTTCCCCTCGTTCAGATCGAAGAGCAGAAGGCGAAGATCGTGCGGCTTTGTGCAGAATCCGGCCAGTGGAAAGCGAACGTAAAAGAGAGATCAAGTGGCTTCTCCGCCCGCACCGACCGCCTGTGGGCGATACGGACGCGCTCACCGACTGCCGCCCGGCTTTGACGATGAGGAGAAGAGCGGCATGCGGACAATTGACCATTTCGGATTGGGAACGAGCAGAAAGCAGAGCGATCGGCTGGCGGATTGATCGAGCGCCGCTGTTTGTTTTGTGATCGTCCGTATTTCATACGATCGTTCGTAGACGAACAGTGGGAGGTAATGCGGTCGAACTCGTGTTTCCGTCGTTCTCCAAAAACGGACAGGCTTTTCGCGGAACTCCGGCCGAAGGAACCCGAACGAACGTTGAGCGTCGCACGACTGCTCATCAAAAGTTCCCCACGCTCCTTCCGCTGCTTGCCGAAACCAACTGTTTATTCTCCACAACACACGACTAAACCCTGATCTCATCCAACCCCTGCCGGGCGTCGGGGAGGGGGTCGGCGGCCGAGGGGGCGGGCGCCGCGAGGACCGTCTTGGTCGCGGGCTCCGAATTCTCCCCAAAATGGGCGACGGCGGCGGCGCAACCGACGAGCCGCCGGAAGTCGTCGCGGTAGGGCCGCACGAAGTAGACGGTGATGCAGGGCGAGGCCAACGCTTCGGCGAGGATCACGAGCGACACGGCGAAGTCCAGAGCCGCGTGGTGCGTGCAGTGGAGGGCCGTCGTCGAGGAGATCACGGTCGGCACCACGAACGCGACGAACAGGACGGCGGCCTACGAGAAGAGCATCCGTTGGACGTACGCGTGCAGGCGGCGCATGTGCGGGCTGATCGACCCGCGCTTCAGGTGCGCCCGCACGCTCGCCGTCGTCCACGCGACCACCGAGAGGTTGAACGCAACGAACGCGAACGGCCGCAATGCGTTGAACGAGCTCCGCGGGCTCGTGCCCTGCAACCGGCAGTGATGAGCGGGGGGTCTGCGGCTACAGAAGTGGACCTCGCTCTTCATTCCACAAAGCGGAGGATTGTTTCGGTCTTTCGGCAGCCCCTCACTCAGTTTCTTTCCCGGAAAAGGAAGGGCCACCTCTTCCGCCGCCCACCCCCCAGCTCCCGATCGACCCCCGACTCACGACGACGACGCCGAAGATTTGTTGCCGCTCGACCGCGTAGCCGTAGTGCCGGAGGATCCGCTCGGCGTCCGCCTGGAAGCGCTCGTTCCACGGCCGGGAACACGAACAGCGAGAAGGCGGAGTACACGTGCAGGCCGGCGACCAGCGTGCAGCCGCCGACGAACGGCGAGGAGCGGCCAGCCGCGGGGCGGACGGCCGCTGCAACGAGGGGGAGTGAGCACATCGAGAGGAGGGAGAGAGGACGGACTGTTTGATGAGGAGGAAGCGGTAGAGGAGTTGCACGGGGATCAGGTCCCACGAGAGCACCATGAACGCGACCTCCACCGCCGACAGGACGGCGGCCGTCTCCCGTTCGAAGCTGTAGGGCGCGTTCGAGTACGTAAAGTAGCGTTGGTGGCCGTTGAAGTTGAACTGAACGGACATACTCGATGGAACAGTGGATTCTTCTGAACCATGCACGTGAGCAGCAGGAGGGCCGCCCACACGGCGTCCACCGCCGAGTTCAGCAGCAGGATCGGGCGCATCTGAACGACGTAAACGGAAGCGATCGAGGGGGGCGATCACCTGGCAGACGTCCGTCCGACTCCGCAGGATGATGAGCGAGACGACCGCGTTCATGGCCAGCGCGCAGCCGCACAGCGGGTAGTTCAGCAGCCGGTGCACCACTGAACGAGCGGCCGACTAGGCGAAGGCGGGCGGGACTCACGGAGCAGCGCGTGGACGTCCGCCGGCGGCCCCTCGAACTCCACCACGTTCGTTCCGTTCGCGTCTTGCGCGAAGCAGCTCATCGATGTGGATTGAGGCGAGTGGAAGCGTCCTCTAACTAGAGGAAAGGTACGTTTAAAGAATATGTCCCCGAACAACCGTTCAGGGTCGACCGGCAGTCGTCTGGCTGGTTCAAGAGCACGAATTCATTAGTTCTCCACTTCTGCTCGCCTACTTCCGCCTTGCGATTGCACCTGTCCGCCCGAATCAAACGGGTTGTCGAAAGAACGAGTGTCGTTTCTTTAATGACGACGAAAGCGAGTGGGGCGGTAGTCTATCGTCAGAAGTTTCGACTCAGACATGTCAGAGCTGCAAACTTCTACCGCAATTCCCCATTTTTTGTTGCAAGCGGCGGGAACAGGATCGTCGGTCGCTTAGTCCAGACGAAAAAGGTGCGCGGGAAGACAAGTAAAGGACGACATCAAACAACTCGGAAACGGCTGTTGTCAAGTCCTTCAGGAAGCGGACAAACAAGTTAAGAATATAGCGTTTCTTGGTTCGTCTTCAGTACTCGTCGTCGGCCTCTCGCCTTATGTTTACTGCCGATCGACGCAATATATAAGATCCTTACAGTTACGAACTTCTGCAAAAAGCAGGATAACTTTTTGCAGCCCATGCAAAAATCGCGTAAGAAAATCTTGCATCTGCAAGAAATCGTAACGCGAATTGTGCAGCTGCAAAAATTCGTAACGTTTTGCAACTGCAAATTTTGGTTCGGAAATCTTGCAGCTGCAAAGAATTCGTAACGAATTTTGCAGATGTCGGATTTGCATTCCGGATTCTTGCAGCTGCACACTTTGCGTTCGCGTTTTGTGCATTGCAAGATCGCGACATGATTTTTGCAGCTCACGCTTTGCGTTCACGAACTTGCAGATGCACAATTGCGTAGTGACTTTGCGGTGCAAAAATCGTTACGAAAACCGAAAATCTGCAAGAATCGTGAACACAAATGTTGCAGATTTCGAATAAATCTATCGAAATTTGGCCTTTTTTAAGTAAAAATCAGTGATTTTTGCAACATTTGCGTCGACGATTCTTGCACGATGTCCAGTTGGCGTTCACAACTTGGGCACTGCAAAACTTGCGTTCACGAATTTTGCATCTGCACAAATTGAGAACACGAAGTTGACACCTGCAAGAAGTGCGAACAGAAATGCGACATCATGCAAGTTCGGTGAACACAAAATTTGCGGCTGCAAATTTCGTAACGCGGATTGTGCAGCTGCAAAAATCCGGAACGGAAATCCGACATCTGCAAAAATTCGTAACGATTTTTTGCAGTCAAAGATTCCGAACGCAAAATTCAAAAATTCGTTACGATTTTTTGCAGATGCAAAAATTGTGAACGAAAATCTTGCATGGCTGCAAAAAGTGTTACCCTGCCCCCCTAACGCACTTTTTGCAGAAGTTCGTAATGTAAGGATCTTATATTGACGTCCGCTCTTGCTTTCATAAACACGCACGACCGATCAGCAATCCAATTTCCCTGCCTCTTGCTCCCAGCCGCGAATAAATCCAGTCGCGGTGTGAAGAGTGTGTAAAGCGGCCTTTTTTGAATCCGAGCGTTCGATGACTTCCGCATTCGACGTGCAGGCGGGCAAACGGGCGCGATCGGCGTGTCGTTGGGCGAAAAGACGGCGGCCAACGAGAGACGACAGGAAGCGCGCGGACGAGCCGTCCGTTCGCGAACGTCACCCTTCGACGGGCGTAACGAGAAGGAGAAGGGAACGAACGGGAAGGCGATTCTTTTGCGGCCGGCCCCATTCGACCCGCTCGCTTTCGGTTGGTCAAAGTGGGCGTGGTCGTCTCGTCATCGTCGGGGCGAATCGTTCGTTTCGTTTTGCGACCTCTCGATCCAGAACTTCTCGAGTTCGCCCACTGTCAACTCCACCTCGAAAGATTAGCGGACACCTCATTGGTTTCCATTGCTGTCGACTGTTTTCTTCTGTGCCGACAACCAGAAAAGACGTTGAAGCGAGTGCCTTTTCGATTCATGAATCATCCCTGTTTTCCACGCAAAGGCCGCTCGTTAGCGGAGGCCGCGCAGGTGTTACGAGTGGCGGTGAGGCTTGCGAGGAGTCTTTGGATTGGAATTCGGGTCCAACGAGATAAACGTGGGAGTCACTCGTTCATACTTTTGGATTGCCGGCCGGGCAGCGAAGAAACGGAGGCGGCTTCTCGTCGTTCGTTTTCCCACCGACCGTGTGAGAACGACGGAGATCGGCGGCGATTTCTCATCCACAAGCGGGCGCTGTTGGTGGGAACGACGCGATCGACACCGCGATCTTCTCGAGCCGCAGTTTCCCAGTGACTCTTCTCGAAGGCCTGACCGGGCGGATAAAAACGAACGCTCTTCCGTTCACCCCTCACTTCTGTCGGTGGCCTTTCGATCCTTCTTGTCCGTGATGGAAGAGGGCGCGTTTCGTCACCTTCAGCGCGTCTCCCCCGTCTTGCCCTCACCGTCTGGCTTCGTTTCAGCCGAGATGTCCGCGAGCACCTGGAAGCTGGTGCGAGATCCGTGAGGCCGACAATCGCTGCGTGTTCACCGCCGAGGCCCTCCTCCGCCAACTGCGAGTTCCGGAGAACGCGGACAAAAAGGCGAGTGGAAGTACTTTAGTCGCTCTCTAACTTCCGCCCTCTGCAGATCGCCGTCCTGAACGTTGTGGGGTTGTTCCGGGGCGGCAAGAGCTTCACGCTCAACTTCTTCCTCCGCTTCCTCAAGTGGAAGCAGGCGGGCAGTCCGGCGGGCGTCGATTGGACTCGAATGGACCTGCCGGGCGGCGGTTTCAAGTTCACGAATGGCCTCTATCCGGAGACGAAGGGAATCGACGTCTGGTCGGAGTTGATCCCGTTCAAGGCAATGTGGGGAGGTTCTCTTTTTTCATCTCGCTGCAGAAGGCCGAAGGCGAGGAGTTCCTCGTCTTGTTGGGCGACACCCAAGGCCTTTTCGACTACCAGACGGAACAGCACCGCTGTCCTCGTCGATTCTTCGGCATCGCGACCATGCTGGCGAGTGTGCTGGTTGGTTCCTCTCTTTCTTTCCGTCCAACAGGCCGCTTGCAGGTGTTCAACACGAACAGTCCGCTCGGAAGCAACGACCTGGCCGGGCTTCGCGCAGTTCGTCGAGTGGTCCGGCCGGGCTCTTAGCGGAGAACGGGCGAACGAAAAGCCCCTGCAAGTGAGTCCCCCTTCATACACCAAAAGGCCTGCAATCCGCTCGTTTAGGAGTTGATGTTCCTGGTGCGGGACTGCACGCTGCTCGAAACGTTTGGCTGGGAGGCGGGCGCTGATTGCGTGGCCGAACTGGAGCGACAGGCGCCGTCGGGCGAGGCGCGCACCGTTTGGAACGTACTGAACCAATCGTACGCGAAGAAGTCCGCCTGCTGCCTGCCGGCGCCCGACAATCGCGGCGCTCCGGAGCGGAAAGCTGATGTAGTCGGTCGAGTCCTCGCGCTCTCTGCCCATCCTCCTCGTCTTTAGAGATGGGCGAGGAGTTCCAGCAGCAACTCCGCGAGCTGGTTCGAGGGCACAGTCGGGCGTTTGGAGCCGAAGACCGTCGACGGGCGCGCGATCACGTGCGGCGAGTTCGCCGTGATGGTCGGCGTGTTATCCGACACGTTCAAGCAAGGTGACCTGCCCGACTGCGACGATGTCTTCCAGGCGAGTTCGTCCGTCCGCTCAACAAACTTCTTTCTCTTGCAGGCCAACGCCAAGAGCCAGCTGAAGAAGATTGTGGAGAGCGTGCACGAGAACTTCCGCCGCAAACTGGAGGCCGAGTGCACCGGCCGCACGGACTTCGGCGAGCTCTCCGACGCGCGCTTCAAGGAGGCCGAAGCGCAGTTCGCACGCGCGGCCACATGGGGCGAGGCCGTCCACCAGCAAGCGGCTCGCCAGAAGCTGCTCGACAAGATCAACACGACTTCCGGCCAGCTCAACGCGCTGAACGACGCGAAGCTCAGCTGCAAGCACGCGGAGGAGCAGGCCCGTTCGGCCAAGGCCCACGCCAAGCAGATGCAGGAGCAATGGATCGACGGCCAGCGAGCCTACATCGAGTTGATGCGGCAAATCGACGCGCAATGCGCCCACAAAATGGAGATGGAGCTGCTCAAGTACCTAGAAGTTCAACGGGAGCACGAAGAAAAGGTGGCTCAACTCGAGAAGGAGACCGAGCGCTTGAAGTTCGAGCTGAAAAGTGCCAAGCGGGGGTGAGCTCTACCTGATTTTTTCGTTCATTCTTGAGGCTTGCAGCGACTTAATGGCGGGATTCGCGATGTACTTTGGCGAGGTGGCCAACCCGTCTGAGCGCGGCAACGGCGCGGACTTCTCTCGCTAGCTGCATCGATTCGGCCGAGATGCGCACTGGATTCGATTGTGTCCGAACTTTTTTTTGTGTGTCTAATGTTCGTTAATTTGTTTCCAAATAAACCTGCACTTTTGTGTCGTCAGCTGGTGACCTCGACTCGAAAGGAAGACCGTCGAGAACACTGATTCTTTACACCCTTTCCGAGCGAAGATGGCAGAGACTTCTGATTTGTGTGAACAAAAACCGTTTTCAACAAGCCGCCGGACGGCCGAATGAGCTGCTCTCCGCTGGACGTCGACGACGCGGACGGCGCGAACGCGCGCTTCTTCCGTGAATTCGCTCGAGCGGGCAAGGTGCACAGGTTTCAGTCCTCCACCGCTGGCTGACCGCCGCCCTGTGCTCGGCCGCCCTGCTCCTGAACGGCACCCTCATCGTGATCGCGCTCAGCCGCTCGGACGTCTGTCGAGTGAGCGGGGAGTTCTTCCACCCACTTCTGTTGGCTGCAGATGGGGCCGATCATTCTGCTGAACGCGGCGGTGGACGCCGCCTGGGCGGCTCTCCTGCTCGTCGTCGGCAAGGCGGTCAGTCGGCAAGCGATCACTCTTGACTGTTTCACTCTCGTGTTCGTGCAGACTGCCGATCATTCGAGTTCCAAACGGAACAATGGAGTTTATTCCCGATCCCCCCGCGCAGTTGTGTTCGAATTGGGTCTTCTTGGTGGTGGGCCGGTCGTTGTGGGGCTCCTCGTCGACGTCCTCCGCCGGCTGCTGCTCCTTGGTGCCGCGCAGCGTCAACATGACCGTCTTCTCCATTTTCGGCTTCTGCATGGGGGTTAATTCAGAGAAAAAGTGGCCGCTCACCTCGTCCTTCGCGGCCGTCGAGGCGCTCGGCGCGGCCTGCTGCGGGAGATTTGTGGCCTGAACAAGTGGGCGGGCGGGTGGGAGGCGGCGAACCCACCGCCGATTCCTTCGGCTGGCCGGGCGGCGGGCCGTTCGGCGGTTCCTGAAAGCAGCGAGTGGGCGGCGGGAAGGCGGCAGAGGGCGGACCTGCTTGCGGACGGGCGACTCGACCGCCGTCTTCAGCACGGGCTGCTCCTTCGTTTTTCCGGCTGCAAGCGGCGAGTCGAACGATGAAATCGGAGGAAAGACCCGCCTTTCACGACCACCGTCATCGCCGACGCGCCGGGCGTCTTCGCTTTCCGCCCGCTCGCCTTCTTCGCGCACTGGACGGCGCCGACCGCAACGAAACCGGCCGTCGGCAACGCGAACCACAGGGCGAGCATTTCGACCGACCGGCGGGAGTGACGAGTGGCGAGTGGAGCGGTCGAGTCGGAGAAGGCAGCAAATGTTCGTGATCCAAATGCGAGCGGGCGGTGGAGCAAGCGGGTGTTCAACCTGGTCACTCGCTTCTCCCGCTCCTCGCTCGCTCTTCCGACCACTCGACCGATCGCCATGACCCAAGCCGTCGTCTTCCGGGCCGTTGCCGAAAAATCTACAGGGAAGGCGCCCCAACAGCTTACCTCCCACTTCCTTCTCTTCGCAGTCTGCACTGCGGGGGATCCGGCAAATGGCCTTCTGTCTACTTCAGCGGTCTTTCTTTCTGGTCAGTCGGTCACGGCGGACAAACCCGATCAACGAAAGTCCTGTCGGCTGTCCACCAGCAAGCTCACGAATTGGCCGGCCATCGCCTACGCTGAACCGTTTCAAACAGCCCCGCGCGTGTGAAGGGTGAACGAGATGCAACTCGCGTGGACCTTCGATGCCACCCAAACGCACGGGTTTATTGAAGCCACTCGTTCACGCGAGGACCGGCGGTCTGCGTGTGGCTCCCGGTCGCCTTCGAGCCGTCCGCCCTTCCGGCCGCCCGACAACGCAGAAAAGAGAGGACTTTCTGGCGGAACGGCCGGACGATCAGCAGCGGGGCGGCCGCCACGACCCAAGAGTTGAAGAGGTCGGCGAGGAAGAACGGCTCGCATCGCTCGAGTGTGTGCGACACGTAGACGTTCGGGAGGACTTCCGTCAGCAGCGGCGTCACCGCCTGAACGGGAGTCAGCAGGAAGAAGTGAGTGAACGAACTAATGCGAGGAGAACGCGGTCGATCTGCGCGTTCAGTTGACTTGAACGGGAGTTGTGAGCGGCGAGGCGCAGTCGGCAGCGGATGGCCAGCGAGAAGAAGAGGACGGAGCTCGCGGAGAGGAGCATCATCGAGACGAACACCCGCTGGTAGACGGCCATCTCCGGACTGTCCTGCACCAAACGGAATTGCGAACAATGCGGGCGGAACTCACGATAGTTCGCCCGTGCACGTCGGCCGCCCAGCCGTTCGCGTAGCCGCCCGCCCGCAGGATTTCCACCACTTCGGCCGCGTACCGATCGTCAACCCAGAGGTAGAAGTTGAAGGCGCCGTGCCCGCACCCGACGACCAGCAGGCCGACCAGCAGGCAGCACGCGTGCAGCCGCCAGCCGCTCGGCCGCTCGCCCCATCGGAGCAGGCAGAAGCGGTAGCCCAACTGCAGCGGGATCACGCCCCACGAGCACATCGCGAACAGCCCGACGAGGGCCATCAGGACGCCGTTCGCCTGCCGACTGCCCACCCGCAGCCCGTTGTTCGTCAGCGAGGTCGTTCGGCCGAAGCTCGCGAGCACGAACTGCAAGGCAGTGGAAGTGATTGACTAGAAACAAAGTGATTACCGGCGACTGCAGCAGGAACACGGCCGCCATCAGCGTGTCCACGAAGCAGCCCAGCCACACGATCGGCCGCATCTCCCGCACCTCCGCCCCGATCGTCACCGTTAGCCGGACGAGCAGAAGGTTGAAGAAGAGGGCGAGCAGCGAGATGCCCGTGTTGCCGATCCGGTGGGCGACTGCAAGCGGCTGGAAGAGGAGGAGGTGAGGAGAGCTCACCGAAAATCCACTCCCGACTGTTCTCTTCGAAGAAACTTCCGTTGAACGCGACGACCTCCCGTCCCGACGAGTCCAGTGGGAAGCCGCCCATTGGAAGGCTCTTGATTCAAAAGATTTCTTTACGTAAGCGAGGACGACATCAGGTAGAATCAAAGCAACCGCTAACCAGTAATTAGATGGCGGTTTCCAGTGACATTCACCCTGTCTTCCTCAACCGCGCTTTTTTTGCGTCAAACACCCGCCTTCCACGAAACACAAGCCGCGTACTTTCTTAACGAGCAGACAAACAAATCAGCGCCCACTTCCTGTCCTCGTTGATTCAATTTGCTCGGAATTGAATTGCATTCGAGGGTTGTTGGGTCCGTGTTAATCGAACGGCGAACAATTCGATCATAGAATCAACGACCATGGAAGAGGGTCACAAGAATTTCTTCCATCCAGCAAAGAGTGCTCTTGTTTCACTGTTTTACGCTCATCCGACAAGAGAGATTCGGTGGGAGCAAGGTTCATTGGAGAGAAGCCAGCAGCACTTTCGTTCGTCTGTTCGTTTACGCGACGAGAGTGAAGGCCACCTTCGTGTTCCCGTTCTCTGCAGACAGCCAATTGGACTGAGGGAAGGCGGGCACTCACTGAAGAAGACGTGCCACGTGTACTCGTCGCCCTCCGTTGCGAGCAGAACATCCCGCACGGGCCGATCGTCACAAGGAAGAGGGGGATCTCACGCAGATTTGACCTTCGGCTGCACGTAGACGAAGATCGCCGAGCTCTCGTCGAACTCCATGTCCACCTTCGTGTTTGCGCACTTGAAGAGGTGCTGTAAGAAACGTGCTCGTCTGTGGCACTCTCTCTTCTCTCTGCCCCGCCCCGTTCAATCCGCACGCACAAGTGTTTATAAGCCGCTCGATCCAGTGAATAAACCAGAGTCAAGCCGCCAGTCGTGAGCGAGCGGGCGGTAGGGCGGGGAGCGGGCGAGAGAGCGAAAAGCTAGGAGTTTCGGGCACGAGTGAGGAATCAGCCTGGAATGATGGCTGAAAGAATGGGCAACCCCAGTCAATCATTTAACTGTGCCTGCAAGAAGCGGAAGATGAAGGAAACGACGGGGAGAGGACTCACAAGAGCTGCCGGTTGCCGGTCGTCTTCTTCTGCACGCACGCTGGAAAGTGCCGCCGCACCGCCCAACACGACGGCGAGCGGCAGCCACGCGCGTCCCATCGGAGCGGAGCGAGAGGAAGCGGACGGGAGCTGCCGTCCGCAAGAGACTGGAAGACAGAACTGCGGGCTCTTGACCGCCCATCCAGCGCTTTTTTTGGAGTTCGCATGAGCGAACGCAACGATCGGCGATTGTTTAGCCGCCGAGGAGGTGGAAAACGGAGAGAAGGCGGTCGCAATCGGCATTTGCATCGACTCGGAGCGGTCGTGTGCAAATCCGCGAGTACAAAAGGCGGGCCGCGGCGCCCGAGCGCCCACTCCTGTCGCCATCCGCTCCGCTCCTCGTCCTCCCGCTCCTCGCCGCCCGTCCGTCTCGAAGATGAAGCTGCCGGCCGTCGTTCTGCTCCTCTGCACGCTGGCGCTCGTCCGCCCCGACGGCGCCAGCCAGACGGCGTTCCAAGCGAGCGGCCCTGACGTGTGAGTGCCCCCATCTCTCTCCTCCAGTCCCCTATTCTCTCGCCGATTGCAGCAAGTACGCGAGAACTTCGAAGGAAGACAAGGCCGAGTTGGTGTTCACGGACAAGACCTTCACGTCCACCTGGGAACTCACCAAAGAACCGCACGAAGCTCAGTGAGTCACAAATCTTCCGTCTCTGGCTGACATCTCCCGTTCAGCTTCGGGATGCGCTACGGGACTTGCGTGTTAAACGGCACGATCAAGGCGGACTCGACCTACGCACGAATCAACGCCGGTAGTTTCCATTCTTGTTTCCTCATCCAGCCGATTGCAGGCCCGCTCGACAGCCGCTACTTCTTCCCGGTCACGATCAAGGGCACCGAAAACGACCTCACGCTCTCCGGCAGCGACATTCCGAGCGCAAGTGACAAGCCCCTGCTCTTCCCCTGCAAGCCATTCGCCGAGAAGGGCGGACAGCATGTGGTCGACGTCTCCATCACGCTCGACAAGAAGCTTCCCATGCTGACGGCCACTTTCGTGAGTTCCCGCCTTCCCGCTCCGTTCATCGCCTTCGTTTGCAGACGGGCGCCAAGATCTACAACAAGGACGAGGAGAAGGCGGGCAGCGCGGGCGCGGCGCCGTTGCCCGTTCAGGTCACTCAAGCCGACTCGAAGACGTCCGTCGACAAGCCGAAGCTCAGGCCGAAGAAGCTCCCGTTGACCCCGAAGGCGGTGGGTTCTTTCTCACCCACTCCCCCGCTCATCCTAATGCTCGTTTCAGCAGGCCCTCGCCGACGGGAAGCACGTGAAGAGGGGAAAACAAGACTATCCCACGGTACGCCCCCCCTCCAACCGCTCCCTCATCCTCTCGTCTCGTTGCAGATGGACGACGTTCTCTCGGACTGGGACTCGGCCAAGGACGGCAGCAAGCGCTCCAAGAAGAAGCCCGACGGCGCTGCGGCGGACGCTCCGCTCGCCACCACTCAGGCCGCGACCACCCAGGCGGGCGCGTGAGGACGAGCGAGCAAGCTGATCGGTGACCCATCCCCCTCCTCTCTTCCGTTGAACGTTGGAAGCATGAAATGGGGCAAAAGCTCGAGTTCTTGATTGGCGAAAGAAGCAGAACGACAGACGGCGGGGGCGTCTGGAATGCACTGTGCACCGGCCGAACATTCACTCGATCGAATCGCCGGTCTTTCGTAGACGAAAGGGCGGTCACTCGCACGCTGCCCGCTCTTCTTGTTCGGCGCTTTCCGCCAACGAACTCGAGTAGCAGCTTCAATGACACGTCCGAAACAGCGAAGAAGACGGAGGGATCGAAGAAGGCGGGCTTCGTGACGCGCGCCCACGGGCAGTGAGCGCCGCCCGTCGTGTCTGTCCGGTTGTTCTCTCTTCCTTATGGTGGGAATAAAAGTCGTCGAAGGTGGAAGAGAACAACAGCGAGAAGAACCGTCATTTGAGACGGCTCCGAAGAGGAAAAAGAAGCACGTGTCCGACACCAGCACCGAAAAGAGCGAACCGATTGCTACTCGTTTACGCTCTCTCCCCTCACCGTTATTGTTCACGCCCACCCGCAACTCCTCGGTTTACAAACCCCAGCGAACGAGAAGAAAAAGGCCGCTCGTGCGGCAACGCCAAACACGGGCCGTTCACGTGCGTGCGCTCGCCCTCTTTCGATTGCTCACCCGGCGGTGATTCCCGCTCGTCGCCGGCCGGGCGGACGGGCGGTTGGCGTCACTTTTGCGGCGATTTCGCAACTTGCCGCTTCGATTCGCCGATTGGGGCGGGCGCGTTGCGAGATTTCCGCCGAATGACGCGAGTTGGGGGTGCTGAGGGGCGTATTTAAGGGCGCTCGTCTTTACCCAGCAGAAAGCAACCACTCTTCTCGCTCCAACCCACACGCACTCCACAAATCCAACCGAAATGCCGTTGATCCAAACCCGCAACCAATCCCGCACGTGCCGCCCGTCGGTCTCCCGCTATTTGCTGCGGCCGCTGAAGTGGAACCCGTTTGCCGACGGTAGACACGAACAACAAAGAGAGCGAATGGACGGCGAATTGCAGGATTGATCGCAAAAGCCCGCCGTCAGACGAAGAGCCGCCGGAAGTCCGCCGCTGCCGCCCGAAAGCA
Source organism: Aphelenchoides fujianensis (assembly GCA_024699865.1). Taxonomy (NCBI): domain Eukaryota; kingdom Metazoa; phylum Nematoda; class Chromadorea; order Rhabditida; family Aphelenchoididae; genus Aphelenchoides; species Aphelenchoides fujianensis. The sequence goes on from JAMPIO010000258.1 coordinate 121,336, forward strand.
AGCGAGTGGATCGCTGCTGTCGAGCTTCTCGTTCTTGGGTTCTAGTGAGCACTCCAGCAGAAGACAGCAGCTAAACGAAGGGGTTTTTCAGCTCCCACCAATTCTCAGGGTGGAGCCTCGACCGCTCCCGCCCGTCCATTCAATCCGGACGGCAAGCTGGAGGTCGTCTTCTCGTTCGACACCACGAATTCGATGTTCCCGTGCTCCGCTCAAGTCCGTCCTCTTCTTACTTCCACTCCCTCAGCCTTCCGTTGAAGGTCCGCCCGAAGCTGCGGGCGTGTGTGGAGCGGCTGTTCGCGGAGGTGGGCGCCGACCGCCTCCGCATCGGCATCACGATGCACGGCGACCACGCGGAGCACGTGCTCGGGGCGCACTTCCCGTACGTCACCAAACACCTCGCGTTCGGGGACGGGCGTGCAGGAGATCGTCGACTTCATCGAGACGGCGCGAGTGATCCCGAACAACTCCGGTCGCGAGTGCTACGAGCTCGTGCTCAAAGAAGCCAGGGAATACGCTTGGACCGACGGCTGGACGCACGTTCTGGTCGGTCCTTCCGTCTTCCGCTCGTTTCATCGAAGTTGCAGGTGATCGTCGGCGACCAGCGGCCCCACGAGCCGCACGCGAGTCCGCGCGGCATCGATTGGGAGGCCGAAGTGGAGGCGTTGCGGCGAATGGGCGTCGTCATCAACGGAATCCAAGCCCTGGACGTCCGGCAGGCGCCCGAATTCTACGCCCAACTGGCGAGCCGCACGAGCGGCTGCCACCTGCCGCTGGAGCAGTTCAGTTCGATGGCAGACATGCTGATGGCCGTGTGTCTTTCGACCATTCCTTCCCTTCGATTCCCCTCCTTCAGGTCTGCTACCGCGAGACGGCCGGACGGGATCGTTTGGAGGCCTTCGAGCGGGAGGTCCGCGCCCACGCCGGCCGCTACAACCGGGCGATCGGCTCCGTCTTCGACCGCCTGCTCGATCGCGAGAACAACGAGGAGCCGGTGGACCTGTGCGGGCGTCGGGGCGGCACTCCGATCCGCCGCTTCCGACCCGGCCGCGGCTTCTACGAGTTCACCGAACCGGAGACCGTCCAGCCGCACAAGGAGGTCGTCGTCCAGTGCACGCGGACGGGCGACCTCTTCGAAGGCGCCCACGCCCGCACTCTGCTCGGCCTGCCGGCCGATCGGACCGTCCGCTTGGCGCCCGAGGCCACCGACTTCGTCGTCTTCGTCCAGTCCACTTCGTTCAACCGAAAGCTCATCGGCGGCACGCGGTTCTTGTGCGAGACTCGCTGAACCCGTCGGTAGACTCTTGCACGGTCAGATTAGGTCGAATAGTGCACATTCTTCAACCCTATTTTATTGTACTTCGCCTAGAAATAAAGAGCTTTTTGCGGCTGAACGAAAAGCGGAAGAAATCGGCGAAATCCGCGAATTTCTGCTCGTTTCGAACCGTTTGGGCGGGCGAGCGGCGGGATGCGCCGGCGGCCGTTTGGCTTCCGGGCGAGCGGGAGCGCGCGGATCGCTGCGGACTCC
>JAMPIO010000259.1:0-122155 GCA_024699865.1 Aphelenchoides fujianensis
CAGTACTCGTCCTCGGAGTTGTCCTCCTCGCGGGGCGGCAGGTCGACGGAGCGGACGGCGCAGAGGCGGCGGGCGTCGCGGAGGGCGGCGCGGTAGCGGCGGAAGGAGCGCGCGTGGAGGAAGTGGGCGAGCAGGTCGGCGGCGGGCGCGTCGGGCAGCTCGAGGACGACGAGCTCGCGCACGGGCGTCCCGCACACGCGCGCGCCCAGCGGGCTCGAGTCCTGCAGAGGGCGGAAGGAATGAGTGAAGCCGTCCAGAGAAGAACGCACCACGGCGTTCACGGCGACCACGTCCGGGCCGGTCGGCAGCCAGCGGAAGTCGGCGGACTCCTCGGGCGGCACCTCGACGCGCCACAGGACGCGGTTGGGCCCGCCGGCGTGGTCGCAGACGCCGAGCAGCACGAAGCGGTCGGAGCGGCGGTCGGCGGCGATCTGCAAGCGGGCGGTTGGGGGCGGCGGGCGGCGGACTCACGCGCAGCACCCCGTGGAAGCGGGGGAGGAACTGGACGCCCTCCGAGATCTGCGGCTCCTTGGACTTCGGCGGCGGCTTCTTGCGGGGCGGCGCGGGCAGGCCGGCGTCCGCCAGTCGCACCAGCTCGCGGTTCTCGGCCGCCCGACGCTCCTGCCGCCTCTTCCGCTCGCGCTCCTCGAGCGCCCGCTTCTCCGCGGGGCTGAGCGCCTCGCGGTCGCAGACGGCCGTCCAGCCCGCGCACTCCACGTCGAACAGCTGGACGAGCGCGCCGGTCGGTTGGGCGTCCGGCGGGAAGTCAAGGGCGATCCGCCGGCGGTGCAGCAGGACGACCTCCGGCTTCTCCCCCAGCGAGTAGAGCGGGCAGGGCAGCATCGTGCAGAGCGGAGAAAAACGATGACAAATGCGGGCGGGTGGCCGAACGGGCGAGCGGCGGCGATCGGCAGCGAGCGTGGCGTTCTGCCGCACGAGAGGCGCGGCGGCCGGTCGAGTCGGTTGTGAAGCGGGCGGTGCGGCGTCTACGCAAGGCCAGGTGGTTTGTTCCACTCGCTTCACGACGAGAGTAGAGAAAAGCGAACCGACGAAAGCAACAAGAAAGAAGCCCACGAAAAGCAACTCTCTTGTCCGCTCCCCGATTTGCATGCCCATCCCACATGCAGCAATCAGCCGCCCGACCCCCCGCTCATTCCAGCAGGCGACCGACGCGATGGCGGGCGAGTTGGTGAAGATGAGCCCCGGCGACCAGGTGGACCAGTGGACGATCGTGGACAAGCTGGGCGAAGGCGCGAGGAGCCGCACAGGTCTTCCACTCAGTCGCTCGATTGCAGGGGGCTTCGGCGCGGTGTACAAGGTGAGCCGCGCGGGCAAGTTCTACGCGCTGAAGACGGAGAGCGCCACCGAGCACATCAAGGTGCTCAAGATGGAGGTCTACGTGATGCGGCTGGCCAACCAGCGCAAGTTCCGCCACTTCTGCACGTGCGAGGACTCGGGCGCCTTCGGCTCCGTCCTCTACGTCGTCATGACCATGGTGCGTTGATCCGAATCATTAGGAGTTGTCCGCCCTCTTTGCGGCTTCCATTCCGCTTTCCCTCGCCTGCTTCCCTAACCCCTCGGTTGCAGGTGGGGCTCTCGCTGCAGGACCACCGGAAGGCGCTGCCCGGCCAAAAGTTCTCGATCGGGTGCGCGCTCTCGGTGGGGCAGCAGTGCCTGGAGGCCATCGAGGAGATCCACGCCATCGGCTTCCTCCACCGGCGAGTGGATTGTTGGCCCACTCGTCTACTCGGCGGTTGCAGGGACCTGAAGCCGAGCAACTTCGCGACGGGCCGCGAGGACACGGGCGAGCTGCACAAGATCTACCTGCTGGACTTCGGCATGTGTCGGCAGTACCTGGACGAGCAGGGGCACATCCGCCGGCCGCGCCAGTCGCCCGGCTTCCGCGGCACCATCCGCTACGCGCCGCTCTCGTGTCACGTCCGGCGCGAGGTTCGCTCGTTCTTTTCTACCCATCCATTCATTGAATTTCCCCTTCAGACGAGCCGGAAGGACGACGTGGAGAGTTGGCTCTACCAGCAGATCGAGATCACGCGCGGCGCCCTGCCCTGGCGCTCCACCGAGAACCGCGACCAGGTGGCCATGTACAAGGAGCGCTGCCGCTTCGACGTCGGCCTGCGCGAGCTCATGGGCGGCTGTCCGCGCGAGTACATCGAGATCCTCCGCTACGTGGACTCCCTGCGGTACGCTCTTGCTGGAGGTTAGCTGTTGTTCACCACTCAGATTGCAGCTACTACGACACGCCCGACTACAAGCGCATCTACGGCCTGCTGAAGCGCGCGGCGACGACGCTCGGCGTGAGCAGCAGCCTGCCGTACGACTGGGAGCTGCGGACAGGCGCGCCGTCGACCCCCGCCAAGTGAGCCCTCCGCAAAGTGATCTCTCCGCAATAAACAGTTCAGTTCGAATGAATGTTTTGGTTGTTTGTGGATTGGTCCGTAGAAGAAGACGGGCTTTCGTCTCTGGGAAGTGAACAAAGCGGGTGAGTGTTCGTTGCCTGATCCAAACGACAGTTGATTAGTCCTCCGCCTCCCCCGCCGTCTGGGAAAGTCGACCCGCAGCGAGAGAGCAGGCGGGCGAACGGACGGGGCGCCGATTTCTCCCGCCGCCGTCTCGTTCGGCCGCCCGTTTTCGCTGTAAACAGCGGGCGCTTTCTGCTGCCGGTTGGGAAATCGGGTTTGAGAAAGAGGCTGGAAGTCAAATGGCCAACGCCGCTTCCTCTTCTTTTCGATGGCTTCTTTGTTTTGTGTCTTTTTTCGGTCCCCCGCCTATCCTACTTCCGGTTTCAGCCCGATGGACACGCGCGAGGCGGAGGCGGCGATCGCGTGCTCGCTGGAGGCGGGCCGCGCGGCGTGGTGGTTCGTGGCGCTGATCACGTCGAACGGGCGCTTCCACGTGCTGCGGCTGGGCGAGGACTACTGGCTGCTGGACTCGCTGCACGGCGAGAAGCGGTGAGCAACGAGGGAGATCGTCTCTTCTATCCACTCGCTTGCAGGCGGCTGGAGTTCGAGTGGACGGCGCTGGAAGGCCGCGAGCTGCCCGCGTTCTCCGACGCGCACGTGTTCACGCTGCGCTTCGTGGCGGCCGACCGCGTGGTGGCGCTGGTGCGGGCGCCGGGCCGCGTGTTCGCCGTCCTGCTGGCGGCCAGCGTGCGGGAGGCGCGGCTGCGGGCGCTCGACGCGCTGCCCGTGCCGGCGGCCGCGTGCGTGCTGCGGGCGGCCGAGGAGGCGGGCGCCGTCGTCTGTTTCCACTTCCGCAAGCAGCGGCGCGTGTTCGACGGCTCGCTGCTGACGGCGGACGGCGGGCGGCTGGAGGGCGGGCGGCGGGTGGACCTCCTCGCCGGCCTGCCGCTCGACTTCCGCATGGTCGTCGAGGGGCGCGTCTTCGGCTTCGACGGCGACCGGCGGGCGGGCCCCAACCCCCGGAAGCTGTTTGAGTGCTCGCTGCGGTCCGGCCGCTCCCGCACGCACCCGATCGCCGTGGACAAGGCAGCCGCCCAGTGGATCGAGCGGGTGAGTCCGCCGCCCGTCCGCTCGCCTTCATCCCCCCGTTGCAGGCCTCGCAGTGCGTGTGGCTCGGCCGGCTGTTCGTCGCGCTCGCCGAGAAGACCGCCGGCCACTGGCGCGTCTTCACGTTCGACCTGCGCGCCCGCGAGTGGCGGCGGGCGGCCGACCTCCGCGTTCGCGGCCTCGTGGTCCAAACGGTCGCTGCCGCCGACCACTCGCTCGTCCTCCGCTCCCGCGAGCAGGTGGGCGGTCTCGTGCTGCACCACTTCTTTCGGCTGCATCTCCGGTCGGTCCCCCTTCTTCCGACCACTCACTCGCCGCTTGCAGCCAGCCGTCGTCGTTGCTCGAGGCCGCCTGGACGGTCGCCCGCTCGTCTGACGCCCTCGCCCGCCTGCCCGCCGACTCGAAGCTCCGCTGCCCGTGGCGCAAGCGGCCGCACGACGCCGACGATCCCGAGTTGCTGCCCGGCGCCGCGAAGGCCACTCGCCGCTGCTGACCTTCGATGGGGATTCTCGTTCACCACAGATTATTGTTTGTTGCCGCCTGTTTGTTCTCGTTAATTAATGTTTGTTGCTGCTCGTGGTTAATGGTTGTCGTCAATAATTGTTAGGTCTTTCTCACTCCTCTCATTTGCTCCGCTTCCTTTGAGTAGGTAGAATAAACTCGCGACTCGCAACTCGCGCTCATTCCACGCATCCCGCTTGTCATTTACTTCTTCCACCGCCGCCCACTCGACCGGCCGCTCGCAATGCCGCCGACCGGCTCGCCGTCGACGGGCTCGCTGCGGACGGCGCTGCTCAGCGACCAGATCCCCGTGTGCCGCATCTGCCTGGAGGAGGACGAGCCGCGCGAGATGGTGCGCCCGTGCCGCTGCCGGGGCACGCAGGGGCGCATCCACCGGCGGTGCGCGGCCGAGTGGCTGCGGGCGTCGGGCCGCAAGGTGGGTGGGTGGCCGCCGCGCTCACCGCCGCCCGCCTTCAGGAGTGCGACGTGTGCGGGACGGCGTTCCGCGTGCGCCGCCGCGCCCTCCGCCCGCCCGCCCAGTGGACGTGGCCGACGGCGCTGAGCGACGAGCCCGAGGACCAGGCCGACTTCATCTGCTGCTGGCTCTGGCTGCTCTTCAACGCGCGCGTCCTCCACGCCCTCTGCACGTGAGCTCCCAACAGAAGCATTGAAATCTACCGCCGGATTGCAGGACGGGCCCGCTGCAGATCCACGCCGAGCTCTGCGCCACGTTCGCGTCCGCCCGCATCGCGTGGCTCTGGTGGGCGTCGCTGGCGTTCAACTCGCTCTACTACGCGCTCCGCCTGGCCGCCCTCGCCGACAAGTGGGTCGACGAGAACTCCGAGCTCGAGTGGGCCTTCGATCCTCAATAAACACTTTCCTTTCGTGAATCTGTGGATTGATCGGTTGTTGTGGGCAGCGGGGGACGAGAGGTGAGAGTAGCTAATCGGGAACGTCTACTCTTTGGATTATTTCTGCTGCTACCGATTGCGATCACAAGTAGGAGCACACGAATCCATTCCGCTCTTCTGTTGTAAGAAGGAAAGCAGCTGCTGAACGTAGGTCACACGATCAAATTCAAGAGCGAACCCACAATAGCGGCGCGAAGAAACTGAAGCTCAATTCGATCTCGTGCGTGTCTTCTCACGAATCAACCAACCCACCGGTTGTCTGTTGGACCGAGGGACCGGACAACAGCACGTTCTCCTCAAGGCCGAGCACAAACCCGCACCCGTCACCCCTAATCACCGCTTCATTGCCTACTGTTTATTGGCCGCGCAACAGCGAGTGGACGGAGAGGAGGGAATGGCAGAGGACGAAGAGGAAGACGAGGGCGAAGGCGCGCATCAGGGGCGGGAGGGCTCCTCCAGCGCACACACTTCGCTGAGGATCTTCGGCTGCTGCTGGGCGAACTGGATGAAGGGCGGCAGGCCGGCCAGCTGGGCGAGGTGCTGGCGCGCGAAGCGGAAGACGGCCGTCCGCAGTTGAGGCGGCTGCTGGGGACGGGCGGCGAGTTGAAGCCGCTCGAAGACGTTCTCCAGCGTCAGGGCCGCGACGAGCGCGTCCGAGCACGCGGTCTGAAGAGGGCGGCGTGGGGGAGGGCGGGCGGCCGGCGGCACTCACGATCAGGCCCTCCAGCTGGAACTCGACGGCCAGCGGCAGGAGGCGCTCCACCGGCGCGTCTTCGGGCAGCGGCGCGCCGTACGCGGCGAGCAGCAGCGCGTGCACGAGCGCCGGCTCCGCGTCCACGCGCACGACGCCGCTTTTTGCTTCGGGCGTCGACGCGTCCGCGAACAGCGCCCAGAAGCGGGGCGAGGCGGCGGCCAGCACGGCGCGCGAGACCTGAACGGAGCGATGGACAACCGAAAGAAGAGGGCCGACCGACCTTGAAAACGCGCCCCTTCGCGTGCAGCTCGGCGTCGCAGAACGCGGCGACGTCCAGCGTGGAGACGACGCCCGAGCGGAAGGCGGGAACGTCCGTTTTGGCGACGGCGACGGGCGGGGGCGGCGGCTCGGACAGCGCGGGGCTCGCCGCTCGCTGGACGGAGGCGGTGGAGGCGCGCGAGCTGGTCGGCTCCTCGACGGGCGTCTCGACCGGCCGCTCCAGCGGCGGCGGCGTGGGCGCGGCGACGGGCGGCGGGGCGGGCGGCTCGTCGCCCCACAGGCGCAGGCGGAGGCGAACGTTCAGCTGCCCGTCGGCCCCCGGCAGCTTCTGGACGCGCTTCAACGTCGCGTAGTTCCGACAGCCCCAGCCGCCGAGCGAGTCGAAGAGGATCGAGGCCGCTGCAAAGACGGAGATCAACGGAAGGCGGAGCGCCCACTCACCGCACTTGTGCAGCCGCTCGCGCGCCTCGTTCTCCAGCCACAACTCCGCTTCGCAGACGAGCGGCGCGCGTTCGCCCAGCCCGGCCGCGTGCAGGTAGACGCCCACCTGCTCGCCGGGGCCCTTCGGGTGGAGGCGCAGGAAGAAGGCGGCGTCCCCGACGCGGATCTCGCCGCTGTCCCACTGGTCGTAGGGCGGCCGCTTCAGCTTGGCGGCGAAGTCGGCGATCGGCCAGCGCCGCTGCAGCCACGCGTCCGGATGGGCGGCCGCCTGACGCGCGGCGAACGGCAGCCGCAGGCGGACGGCGAGACGCGGCGCCGCCTCGAAGAACTCCAGCTGGATGGCCGAGAAGAAGGACTCCCACGGCTCGTAGGTGCTCCCGTCCGCGAACTCCAGCACGCTCACTGCAACCAAGTGGAAGCATGCAACGAGTGGAGGGAGGGAACGCACCTTTGGTCTCGCTCTTCTGCCCGTCGCCCGCCTCCAGCCACGTCTCGGCCACGACGGTGAGCTCGAGGACGGGCGCCGTGAACTGGGCGACCTTGAAGAAGAGCGCCGGCCGGCCGCCCGTCTGCACGCCCTTCGGGTAGAACTGGAGAAAGAAGAAGACGAGCCCGTCCTCGCCCCGCTCCAGCACGTAAAGCGGCGACGCCCACTGGTCGGCCGGACGCGCCGCGCGCAGCCGGGCGCCGAACTCGCCGATCTCCCACCGCAGCTCCGAGCCGGAATCCATCGGTTTATTGCACACAAATCTGAAGAATTTGAGTGAATCGGATGGAGAGTGGACGGGAGGGACGGGTGGACGCAAACTGGACGAGAAACACACGCGACTTCCATCCGCTTTCTCCCCACATTCGCCGGGCAGACAGCAGAAAGCGGCGGTCTGCCGGGCGGAAGGCCAAACGCTCGAACGCGGGGCGGCCGTGAGGGGACCGAGTCGGGCGGACAGAAAAAAGCGGCGAGCGGAGATGTTTTTCTGCAGAGCCCGTCCGGGACGAACGAGCGAGAGAGCGAGCGATAAGGCAGAGCGCATTGCTTTCTGCTCGGCATTGTAATCGGAGAACGGGTCCGCTGGGATAATCCGGCAAGCAATCGTTAGATCGAGATCGAACGGAGATTAGACCGCCGACTCGGGGTTGCATAACTAGTGGAACAAATCGGCCCGCTCACTTGTTCAACCGTCCCCCGACCGGTCCTCCCGCCGCCCATGAGAGCCGCCGAGCGGACGCTGTGCACGAACGTGCGGGAGCCGTGGGAGAACTGCGTGCTGGAGCTGGATTGGCACTCGACGTTCGTGTACGCGGCGGCGACGGCGGCGCTCGCGGTCCTGCTGGCCGCCTTCTGCTCGGTGCTCTCGTGCGTGAGCTGCTCGTGGGGCGGCTGTCTGCACCGGTGAGTCTCCCGGCCGTCCGCTTCGTCCACCCGCTTGCAGGCCGGAGAAGCCGCCCGTCCCGCCGCCGCCCCCGCCTGCGAGTTCTGATCGCTCGTTTTTGTCTGCACGGAGTGTTCGGCTGCAATAAATGTTCGTTGTGCACCGCTTCTTTGTTCTCTTGCCCTGCCGAGCGCTGTGCTCGCGTTCCATCCTCCCGTCCGGGCCGTCTATTTGGGCAGCCGGCGAAAAGCGAGTGCTTCCCGTGATTGAACGAGGTCTCTCATGCCCCGTGTTTGCCGGGAAGCGGCTTAAAAGTGACCGCAACGGGCGGCCGTGTTTTGCTCGCGATGGCGGCGCTCCTGCTCGTGCTGCTGCTGCTCTCGCCGGCCGCCGACGCGTACATCAGCCGGGGCTTCTTCGAGTTCCTGAAGCTGCGCTACGGGCGGCAGTACGCGAACGACGTGGCGCGCTACGACTACGGGCCGATCGGCTCGTTCGGCGGCGGCCTGCACGTGGCCGGCCGGAAGACGCAGTGAGTGCCCGCCCGCCCGCCCGCTCGTTCCTCTCGCTGCAGGCGGACGCCCGTCGTGTTCGTGGCGGGCTGGCACTCGACGGCGTCCTTCTCGTGGCCCGCCGTCACCGTCTGGCTGCTGCACGGCTACTCCATGGAGGAGCTGTACGGCACCTCCTACGGCATCCCGCTCGGCCTCGTCTCCTACCAGTTCGGACTGCAGTGCAAGTACGTGAACGCGGTGGGTGGTTGACCGCCGCTCTCCGCTCACTCCCTCGCCGCAGACCCGCACGATGATCAAGGCCGTGGCCGAGTTCACCAACTCCACCGTCAACGTCGTCGCCTACTCCATGGGTGAGCGGGAAGAGCGGGCGGCGGCAGTCTCTGGGCTCATTTCGGCTTCCCACTCATCTCCCCGCTAACTCACAGCCTCTCGTTGCAGGGGGCCCAGTCTCGAGAAAGGTGAGCCCACTGCCTACGACTGTTCACCGATTCGCAGGCAATCCTCGGCGGGCGCTGCGTGGACACGGGCGAGGACCTCGGGCCGCCGCTCACCGCCCTCGTGGACACGTACCTGGGCGTGGGCGGCGCGAACAACGGCGCCCTCGGCTGCTCCGTGCTGCCCGTGCCGGGCGTGTGTTCGGCGCAGGCCGGCATGCACTGCCACTCGGCCTTCATCCGCGACACGAACGCCCAGCAGCGCTACGAGGGCCGCACCGTCTACGTGCTGCAGTCCTCCACCGACGACCTAGTCGGCTACCGCCTCTGCGGCAAGCACGCCGCCGAGATCGAGGGCGCCAACCGCACCGTCACCGTTCGCTGACAATGAGTTGTGTTTCCCTCTCCACTCTCCGCTTGCAGCTGTTCGGCTTCGAGCACTTGGCCCTCTGCACGATCACGCCGTTCCAGCAGTACAACCTCATCCACACGGGCTCCATCCTCTGATCGTCGGCTTCGAAGGTAGCAGTCGGGTGGTTGGTGGACGAATAAAAGCAATTAGCAGACACACGAGCAATGCTTTCCGCCCTCCACCAACTCCATCGGTTTATTGCGCAAAAATATCGGTGGAAGAAACCGGAGACTGCTGTTCGCATCAAGAAGCTTTCGGATCAGCGCCCGAAAGTCCTCGCCTTTCCGCACTTTCGGGGCGCCTGCAGGAGGGTGGCGTTCGTGTCCATGCGGAGGTAGAGGCGGTTCTTCCCGTCGCATTTCACTCGCATTTTGTTCACTTTGAAGTCGGGAGGGAAGAACTCGTCTGAAAGAAAGAAGAATGAGTAGGGATCGTCCAAGCATCCCGCTCTCACCGGCTTGTTTGCACCGAAACTCGAACTGATGCCCGTCGATCACGTACTCCACGTTGTCGAACTCCATCTTGTGGTTCGTTTTCTTCTGCAAGCGGCTTGAAAGAAAGATTCAAAGGTCGAACTCACGGCTTGTCGCACGACGATCGACGAGTCGTCGGGGTCGTTCAGCAGTGAGCGGCATGCGTTCGTGCACGGCACATGCGAACTGTTCGAATTTGCGTTGAGGTTCGACTTGGGGCGCTCTCCGTTCTTGCAGTAGTACGGGCGATCCGGCCCGTCGTATTGGACTTTGGACGCCTGCGAGTAGGCTTCTGCAAACAACCGACGAGTTGAGGGAGGCGGCAAGTGGACGAACGTTTCTCGCAAACGGAAGTGATCCCCTTGATGTGGTACTTTCGTCTCTTCATCATATACTCCTCGTCGTTCTCCGGCGTCAACGTGGGCCGCTCGATGCAGCCGCGTGTGCAGTCCGTGAGGTTCGCCTCGTTGCCGAACTGATCGGTCCAGTGGCCGTCCTGCCCGCAGGTGAGCAGCTGGAAGCCCGGCCGTTGGTACGGGCGTTGGTCGGGGAAGTGGCCTGAACGAAGCGGTGAAGAAGATTCCGCTTGCGTCGTCCAACCGGCAGCACACGTGACGTTCACGCGCAGCGGGCCCGCCCCCTTCAGCCGGCTGATCACTTGGCCCTGGTCGGCGGGCGGCAGTTCGCACGTCTTCTCGCAGCGCATCGCCGCCACGCCGTTGCCCTCCTCGTCGCCCAGCTGTCCGCTTCGCCCGTCACAGTGAAGAGTCAGCGGTTTCTCACGCTCGGACTTGAAGGCTGAAAGGAAGGAATGAAAAGCGGTTGGACGGTTGAAACAAACATTGCGCACAAGCGATCGTTATCTCGCAGTCCGCATTCAACTCGACGACCTTCTGGTGGATGGTCGCCGAATGCTGCAAACAAGCGGCTACTCGTCCCCTGTCGCCCACAAACCTCTTTGCCCGCAGACGGAAGAAGAGCGTTCAGATCGGAGACAATCGACGAGTTGCACGTCTTTGGATCGCCGGTCACTTTTGTCCCGACCATCGGCACACTCAACGGACACGTGCGGGCGGCCGGCGGAGTGGTCGGGGCGGCGGTCGTGGTCGTTTGGGTGGTCGGTTGAGGGGTCGTTCGAGTGGTCGTCGTCGTTGGAGCAGGAGTCGTCGTAGCCCGCTTGATGACGATCGGCGACGCTCGTTCGACCAGCGCTGAGGCGGGCGAAGGAGTAGTGGGCGAGGGTGGAGTCGGCGACGACGGTGGTGGGGCTACAAGAAGCAACGTAAGCGATCAGCGATCACTTGAATGACCGACCGGTTGTTTCTTTCGGTTTTTGCTTGCACTGGGCGGGCAACAAGACGTTTTGCAGAGTGAGCGGAAAGGCCACTTGCTGCACGAGAGGCTGGACGGGAAAGAGCTGGGGCGGAGCGGCCGGCTGCTGGCCGTTCGGAAGCGCCGCGTAAACGAGCGGCGCGTAGTTCACTACGGGATTTACGAAGTAGACCAACGGTGAAGACTGCCCAACGACCGCTGGTTGTTGCTGCAAACAAACGAGCGGTGAAAAGATCGAATAGGCGAGAGTACCCCCGAATTGGACGGATTTTGAAGCACGACCGGAGAAGAGAGACCGTCCGATTTAGGGCTTTCTTTCGGCTGCTGAGCAGCTTGCAGAGGAGACTGTAGTGCATTCGCAAGGACCACCGGTTGAACGGGTAAAGCAACGATTTGCGGTTGGTAGACGAGCGGCTGCAGCACGAACGCGACTTGTTGCTGCGAGATCGCTGGCTGCTGGGGATTCGCTGGCTGAGCGGCTGCCTGCTGCACATCCGCGGGCCGAACTATCGGTTGCTCGACTTCCGGCTGCGCTCTTGGCTGCTGGACTTTGGGTTGAACAATTGGCTCTTCGGTTGCAGGCTCTTCATGTGCCGGATGGGGCCGTTGCACGAGCGGCTTATGTGGGCGTTTGGCAGAAGGCTGTTCGACTGCGGATGGAGGAGGATCCGGACGGCCGGCGGGTTTTCGACGCAAAATGGTTGGCTAAAACAAATCTCTAGAAACAACCCGCTTTCTTTTTGTTACCTCGATCGAAACCGACTCCGCAGGTTCCGGCGCTTCGATCAATGGGCCTTCGCGAACAGCCGCGGTGGGAGGCGCTGCCGGCAGATCCGCTAGTGGAGAAGCAGCAGGAGAAATCGCCTGTTCGACAGCTGGAGGATCGGTGGGCGGCGGAGTGGGCGAATCGATGCGTGGCCGAGTGGCGGCCTTCGGTTTCTCGTCCACGCACTCCAGTTTGCTCGTGGTCTCCCCATTCGAGAGTTTCGCCACGTAAATCGCGCCGTCGAGCACGAACCGCCGCCCGTCCGCCGTCGTGATCAGATCGCAGTCCCGCGGCGGCGTCTCGAACTCCACCGACCTCAAACGACATCAATCAATTGAGTAAATCCGAAAGCAAGGAGCTCACGGATCGATCTGACAGACCCGCGGGCACAAGCCCGGCCGAGAGCCCCGATCGCTCGGCTCCTCGTCGTTCTTCCACCCGTCGCCCCCGCCCACGCACGTGTGCTTGTCGCTGCCGGCCTCCCGCTTCGTCTTCGTGTCGAACAGGTAGCCTTCAATCGAGCGATTCAATAAGAAGATTAGTGAGGAAAAGGATTTGACCTTTCTTGCACTTGGTTTCGATTTGAGTCCCTTTCGGCCAGTACTCGCCGCCTCCCGCCACTTTCTGCAACGATACAAGAGTAGCGGCCAAACACAAACAAACAAAAGCATACTATCGGCTTCGCGCTCTCCGCCGTGATCGTTGCGTTGCTTAACTCCTGCGGGTCGGCTGAATTCAAACGACGGCAGCCGGCCACGCACTCGAAAACTTCCGGCTTCAGCGACCACTCGCCGCTCTTTGCGCACTCCAGTTGGGCGGTCGGGGTGGCCTTTGAGAAGAAACCTCCAAACAATGGAGAGCTGCATTCAGTTTGAAGGCCAGAACCCACCAGTCTTGCAGCGGATCACCATCGAGCAGCCCGCCGTCGTCGCCCCGTTCGCTGCAAACTCGCATTTCCGGGCGTCTCGCGGAGTGAAAACCCGATTGCCGGCTTCCAGCTCATCGATGAACGCGCGCGAACACGCGGCATTTGCACCCGAAATCAATGCTAAACAGAGATGATTGTTGGCCGTTCAATCGCCGCTTCCGTGGGGCACTTACAGACGACGGCGATTGCGAAACGAAAGGATTGCAGCGGGCGGATCATGAGAGCAGAAATGCGAGACGACTGTCCGTCATGCGCTCCGTTCCTTCTTATCGTCGAGTGGGCACAAAGCGACGGACGGTGCAGACTTCCATTCAGTTTCAAATGCGGGCGGCACTCGGGATTCTTTTCATCCACTCGCCTCCTCGACCCGCCCGCAATTCATGAATTTTAATCAATTGGAATGGTGAACGTCGACGGCAATCAATCGTTTCTATGCGTAATTTCCGCACGTGAACGGGAGGGCAAGTCGGGTGGCCGAAATTCAGAAACAAACGCTTTAAAAGCGGCTGTGTTCAAACTTGCTCTACTAATGTTGTCAGCAAGAACCCTTGAAATGTTGTTTTGTAATCTTCTCGATTGACTCGGTTGCATTAAATAGTTGCATTTTGCACGGATAGACAACTTTAACGTTCGAGAACACAAACAAAAGCAATGGCCGCTGCACTCGCTCGCTTTCACGTCCGTTTTGTTTGAGCAGTCGACCAACACGGAAGAGAAGCAAGTGGACGGTGGCCGGCGTGTCATTAGGGTGGTCGAGCGACAAACACGGCGAGAAGAGCTGCTATAAAACGAAGTTGGAGCTGAGGGAATCGAGAGCAATCATCGAACTTTCGTTCGCTCTCACTCGCGCCGTGATGAACAGCCGCCTATTGTTTGTTGTCGTTGTGGCCGTGGTGTTCGCTTCGTGCATTGCCGTAATGGTAAGAACTCTCTTGCATGCAAGCCCGTTTATTCCTGTCCAGAAAGACACTGCCTGCGCACGCGCCGACTGCAGCTACCACGGAGATTGCGTGGGGCAACGGAAAGATCCAATTTGTTTGTGCGAGAGCGGCTGGATGGGAGCGTAACTTTCCGTCTTTCTCTGTCCATTCAGTTCTCGCTGCTTTCAGTCGCTGCGAAGAGAAGATTTGCAACAGCGAGCGGGCGTGTCACGGGCGAGGGACTCTGTGTTGGGTCCGAGAAAAACCACACTTGTTTGTGTTTTCACGGGAATTCTGGAGATCGCTGCCAAAAGGAGAAAGCGACATCAAGTGCTAGGCAAAACGAAGCGGAGTTTGTTGGCGCCGATCGGCCAGCTCTGCTCCCCACTCGACTGCTCGCTGCGGAGGCGTCTGCTTGGGCACCGTCCGGCATCACGTCTGTTTGTGCCATTTGGGTTGGAGCGGCAGGAGTTGCGAGAAGGACTTTTGGAGTGGCTGTGAGTCTCATCCATTCGACTTATCTTCCGTCCGTTCAGTGGCCTCGGTCGCGGACGCCTTCAAGCTCTGCTCCGCCTCCGGATTGCAGCAATCGGAGGCCGCTGTGTGGGTTCGAAGAAGTTATTCAAGTGCTTCTGTTCGCTGGGCTACTACGGAAAAAGATGCGAGAAAGGCTGGAAGAGAAGGAAAGCCAGGAATCAAACGAACATTTTAGAAATCTTCCCAACGTGTCACAAGGGACTCTGCAACGATCGCGGGCATTGTTTGGGCAGTGGTGTGCGGACTCGTTCACATGTTTATGTCATCTTGGACAGTCACGGGCGTCGTTGCGAACGATGTTAGTTCCTTTTTCCACTTCCAGCCCCTCTTTCCTGCTTCCAGCGATCGGAATCCCGTGCGACGCAACCGACTGCTCCAACCAAGGGGATCTGTGTTGGAATGAAGGGCCAGGAGACTTGCATTTGTAATGCTGGGTATCTTGGGCGCCATTGTGAACTCAAAGTCGGCCACCGACGGGATCCCCGCGAAGGCAACCGACCTTTGCGAAGCGCGCGATTGTTCGAACAACGGCGTCTGTGTGGGTACGAAGGCGTCGTTCACCTGCCTCTGCCATCTCGGGCTACTCCGGAAGTAGTTGTGAGATTGGTTAGTTGTCTCTTCTCCTTTTGTTCAAACATTCTGTTGCTTGCAGAACCGTTGTGCAATTCGCTCCTCCAGTGTTCGGGCAATGGCATCTGCTTTGGGACGCAGAAGAATTTCGTTTGTTCCTGCAATTTGGGGTTGGACGGGCGCAGCGTGCAACCTTTTGAGTGGCTGAGTGATCTCTTTTGTTTGTCTGTACATCGTGAATAAACTAATCGATTTATTGCTGCAAGCAGGCGAAAGACACGGCGGCTACCCGTCAGTGGTCTGATTTGTGCACTCGTGGAAGGGTTGAAGGCAGCGCGTTCGGCGTCGATCCCGCGCACGCACGTCTCCAAGCGGGCGATTCGTTTGTTCGAGGACTTCCGGCTCTTCTGCAAAAGGACCACTGTCATTTCCGTCTACTGATCTCCAACGAACCTTGAACCGCCCCGACTGGGCGGTGAGGACGACGCTCAGGTTGCGGACCGAGTGGCGGAGCTCCTGCAGGCGGTCCTCGAGGTCGACGGTCGGCCGCTCGTGACGCCGCGCCGACCGCATTTCGTCGGCGTCGCGCAACAAGCCGGCGGCGGCGAGTCGTGTGCGGGCTGCAAAGAAAGGATGATAGAAGGAAGGATAGAAGGAAGGAATGCCCACTGTATTTCTCCAACTGCATCGCCACTTCGGGGAAGTCCTTGAGCAGCGCACGGAAGCGCTCCACCGAGAGGACGTACACCTTCGGAGAAGCCAACCGAAACGACGGAAGTGGAGTGGCGGTTCGCGTGCTTGTGTTCGGGCACGAAGATCATCGAGAGCTCGCCGAACGAGCAGCCGGCCGTGAGCCGCCGCCCGACCGTCTTCTTTTCGATCTCCAGCAGAAGGCCCGTCTCCACCACGTACATTTCCTGAAGGATGAAGAGCAGAGAGTATGATTGAAAGGATGCCCAGCCCACCCGCACAACGTCTCCCTTGTAGCAGAGAAAGTCGGAAGGCCCGAAGAGGCGGACCTCCGGAGAAGGCGATCAGCTCCTCGAGGAAGGTCGTCCCCACACCGCAAAACAAATCCAAACTGCGGAATTTGTCCAACAGGATTTGATTTCGAATGGCCGACCGCAGTGGACGGGTGAGCGAATCCGAGCGCGTCTAAACGCCCGCAGGAGTCAACCGAAAGAAGCGAGGAAACAAACGGGATCGTCGAAGAAGCGCCGTTCGGACGTCGCGTAGTCGAAGTAGTTGAACACGCGGTTTTGGACCTCCAGCTCGACGGCCCTGCAACCGAACAAGCTCTTCTCGCATTTCACTCGGAATACAAACCGATTGCGAATGAAAATCTTGGCCATGTCCAGCTCGAAGCGGATCTCTCGGCTGTAGCTGTTCGCGTTCCGCACGATCTCGGCCACCGAGCCCATGATCGTACTGTAAATAAAATGATTGGGAAGCGACTGCAAACAAGGTTACCAGCAACCGTATTTAGAATCTAAACGAAAAGAAGTTGATTGCAGGCACTCTTGCCCTCAAATGCTCACCTCGTAGACGTTCTGGGCGGAGAAGTCGGGTTCTGGCTGCAAACGACGAGAGGGATTGATGGAACGGGCCAGCGCGTCCACCCACCTGTTCGCCGAGAGTCGTAATCGTCATGGATGACCAGTAGAACGAAAGGACGTACTTTCTTGGAGAGGTTCGTGAAGTTCAGGACGACCAGCTTGTCGATCCAGTAGTCGTTCATCAGTTCCACGTAGTCGTCTTTCGTTCCGTTCAGCGGCGTCTCGTCGAACTCGCAGTCCCGATTCCACGGCAGCCAGTTGCAGTTGGAGAAGAGCGGGTCCATGATCTTCGAGTAGGAGAAGGCCCAATTGGTGCGATCGGAATCTGAACGAACGATTGAGCCGCTCGGCTGCGAACTGTGTGGTTTCGGGCTTATTGGCGGATTATTCGCGGTTTTTCCGTTGCCTTCTTCCTCTTTGCTTCGGTTTGTCGCGCTCATTAACGAACGCGCGCCACACGGATCGAAACGTTTCGCTTGCGGGCGATAAGGCGGGCGGGCGGCTGCTTTGAGGACGCCGTTGGCAACGTCTTCCGCCTCCGTTCCGCCCGCCGGCCGGCCGTCTTATCAGTCGGCTAGAGAATTCGGCCGTCGTTCATCATTTCGGCGCCTTTCGCTTCGACTCGCTTTCCATCCGGTCGGCGTCGTTTGGTTCTCCTTCCTTGAAGGCGGCACGAGGAGCGATGGACATCCTGATCGACTTCGTGCACGGATTTCTGGTCGACCGAAACGAAGATGACGCTTTCGATCGGCTGAACTATCAGATCACGCCCTTCCTCTTCGTCCTCTTCTCGTTGATCAACATCTCTAAGGTCGTGTACATGGGAACGGGCATCAACTGCTTCACAAAGGCCGAGTTTAAAGGCGGGTTGGATCCAATACACGCACGACTATTGCCTGATTGAGAACACGTACTACTTGCGGACAAACGAGTCGATTCCCTTGGAACAAGGAGACGCGCGGCCCGAAGTACATCTCCTACTACCAGGTGCGCCCAATCAACTGCTCTCCGTTCAACTCCTCTCGTTGCAGTGGGTCCCGTTCATCCTCGTCCTCCAAGCCTGCAGTTTCTACCTCCCGCACTTGGCCTGGCGATCCTTCAATTGGATCACCGGTTCGTTCTCCTTCCCAAGTACTGCATCAACAATGCCTTTTTGTGCTCCAGGCTTTCAAATCCGGGCGATCACGAGCGCCGCGCCAAGGAGTCGGTCGCGTTGACGTTGGACGAGAACAAGGACGCCGTGCGCAAGATCGCCCGCTCCATCTACTACGCGTCCCAACTTAAACACCGCACGTTGAACTGCATGAACGAGTGGGTCCTCTTCCTGCTCGCCCATCCCTTCACGTTTGGCCTTGCAGACAAAAATTTGTGACGGCCTCTGTACCTGTCGATGAAGTTCTCCTACTTGCTGCTCATCTGCCTCCACCTGGCCGTCTTCCAGCGCTTCATCGGCAGCCTGGGCTTCGCGCTGAACATCCTGCAGAATCCGGGCGAGTGGGAGAAGACCTCGTTGTTCCCTCGAGTGACCGTCTGCGACTTCGAGATCCTCCGCTACGGGCAGCCGCTCAACTACACGGTGGAATGCGGTCGGTTGCCCTCGCCCTTTCGCTTCTCACTTTTTTTGTTCAGTGCTCCCGCTAAATATGTTTAACGAGAAGATCTTGTGTTCTTCTTCTTTTGGCTCGTCCTCCTGTTCAGCACGACGCTCTTCTCGATCGCCCTCTGGCTCTACCGCCTGTGGAACCGGCGCGCGTTCTTCCGCTCGCTCCTCACCGTATACGTGAGTTCCCTCCCCCGCTCTCCACTTATTCATCCCCGCTTGTTTAGCGCCGAAACGATCCATCCGAGGTAGTTGTGGGGGTTTACACTCAGGCATTCGCCCGCCCACCCCCCCCGGCGCCGCCTAATCGCCGCGCATTTCAGAAATCGTCGCCCGGTTCGCCCGAGTCGGACGTCGTCGTCACGAACGTGAGTCATTCGAGTTGGATGTGAATCATTTGGTGTGGGAACGATAAGCGAACCATTTGCGAAAAGCAAAGCCAAGAGAAAGCCTTTAGAATGTTGATTCCCCTATCTTCCGCAGCATTCCTGCGCACTTCGCTCGTCCTTTTCAGACTCTGACCTACAACGCGCAAGTGGATTTTGGCTGTGATCTGCGCGTAGTTTTGGGTCTGATCCAAGACCACACGGGCCTTCTCTTCTGCAGCAACGTGTTCTTCGAGATGGTCAATCTGGTTTGCGCACTTCCTTCCTCATCCTTCCACTCATTTCCTTTGTCTTCAGAGCATGATTGAGAGCACGGTGGACGACGCGATTGGGAAGATTGAAAAAGCGGCAATGACACGCTTCAAGGCGAGTTTGGCCGTTCCGACTGCCATTTCTTTCGTTTGTTGAGTGAAGAAACGAGAACCAACCTTCGATGCCGTACAGGAAAGAGAGGGCAAAGTAGCCGCAAGCGTTCCAGTGGAAAATGAAGACGATGGGGACGATCACCCGTGATAGAACGACCACGTTCGACCACTTTGTTGCGCATTTGGAGGCGCGACAAGTAGAAGAAAATCCGGTAGCATTTGGCTAGTCGGTTCACCCTAAAGAAGCGAATGGAAGACCAAAGGAAGAAGGAACAAACCTCAAGATCGAAATGCCTTTCCATTCGATGAGCAACAGGTCGGTGGGCAGGACGGCGAACACGTCCAGCACAAAGCGACGGCTATACTCACAAACGGTCAAAGGACTGTCGATGAAAGGAACAAACCTCCTCGCATATTTGCCGGCAATTCACCCGCACATTCCGCACCAAGAATACCCGCCGAGTAATAAGCTAAAAGGAAAGGGCAGTAAATAGATTGACTATCTCTTCCGCTCGACCACTCACAAAGGAAGCATTGAAAGACGAGGTCGGAGACGAAGACCACATCAGCGAGTAAATTTAGCAGAAGCCATTTTCCGTAGTGCAGGGCGACGATGTCGTCGGCGGGCAAGCGGGATGGCGATCAGGTTGTAGACCGAAGCGAGGAGAGACCACGAAGTTCCACACGTCCACCACTCGACTGGTGGCGTCGAGAGCGATCTCCCACTTGCTGAACGAACGAAAGAGAAACGTGATGAATGAGTGGAAGGAAACGAACGTCTCGTCCTCGAAGTCGACGGGCGCCGGCCGCTGCCCGCCCGTGTCGATGTCCGAGAGCTGCCGTTGGATCGCATTCGGTGGCGTCGACGAGTTGCCAGTCGGCAGGATACTCCGCAGGATCTGAAGCGAAAAGATTGAATGAATGAAATGAAGATGTTTGATTAGACAAGCACCCAACTCACAGACAACAGTCCGTAGTGAAACGAGTAGAAAAACTGGCCCATCATTCGACAGCCGACCGCCCCGCAATCCCCCGGCTGTTTACAAGCGAGGACCACGTAATGGGGGACGTCGGCGGTCGTCTGCCGAGACCCAACTCGTCTAATTGCCGCCTGCCCCGCACCGCCCGGCCGCCAACTCACCCCGAGCACGGCCCCGCGCTTCCACAGGCGCTCCACTCGCGGCGTGTCTGCAGCGGCCGGCGGCTCGACGACCGTCGAGATCGCGCCGTTTCGATTGTTGAAGACGACCATTCCGCCCGCGCTGCGGCCATGTGCGAACGACGTCCAGTGGGGACGAGAAGGAGTGGCGGCCGGTCGATCAGTCGGGCGAACACTCGAATTCGTGCATTCCGCTCGCTCCTAAAGTGACACTCGAGTGAAGGCGGCAGTACACGGGATTAACGATCGCAAAGGGCGAATAAAACGGAAGCGAGACGCCCGTCCGTCCAGTCGGCTCCTCTTCCTCCCACTCGTTCGGACCTCGCCGTCTGTCGTTTCCCTAGCAACAAGCGGCGGTCGAGCGGCTTTTCGTTACTCGCGAGTTCCGAACGAACGGAATGAGCAACCCGAAGTAGAAGAAACAAGCGGGAAGGAGGCGCGAAAGAAGCGGTCGAAAAAGTGGGTGAATGGAGAGCAGACGATCTTCCGGTCGCCTCAAACAAAAAGCCTCGTGGACGCCGACAACCGAAAGCGGCTTTCGTGGGGGGATTTTGGACGAAACTGACGACCTCGTCGCCACTCGTCATCCCGTCGAGCGAAGTGACGAGATTTGTGTTCAACGAAGGAATTTTTGATGGAATGAAGATTGGATGACGTCGCCGTCGTTCGCTCGTTGAACTCTTCGGAATCTCTTTTGCATCCCCGCTGCAGACCCTAGCGTTTCACGGCCCGCTCTCCCGCCTTCTTTCGTTCGTTAAGGCGGGATTGAACGAAAGGGCCGTGGTTGCTCGTCCCATTCGCCGATGTCTGCTGCTTCATCGCGGCCACTAAACAAAGGAACGGGTTTGCAGAAGACCGTCACAAGAAGAAAACGGGCGATCGAGTACGTCCCTTTAGACATTCGAGGAGTGGCGTTAGAGGTGAGCAATTATTGACGGAAAATTCTCTGCGGAATCCATTCGAATTGCTTGAACGGAGTATAAAAGTCTTCAGTTTAACGGTCACTCGCCCACACTTTGCCGCTCCGATGGCGTCCTCGTGGGATCTGCGGGCGGCGATCGCGGCCGCCGTTTTGTGCGCAGCCGCCGTCTTCTCGTCGCTTTTGGCCTGCGGCTTCCTCCTGCTCCAGATCGGCAGTTTGCGGGCGGAGATCATGAGCGAGGCGGCCGAATTCCGAGTGCTCGCCGACGACGCGTGGACGCAGCTGATGGTCGGCCGGCAGAACCGGTCGCTCGTGCGGCGGGCGACACGAGCGGGCGGCTGCAAGTGCGATCGTTTGATCTCGTCGGCCGAATGCCCTCGAGGAGCGGTCGGTGCGAAGGGCGCGCGTGGATTCGATGCGGAGGACGGCGATCGAGGAGAAGACGGGCGGAAAGGAGCGATCGGCGGCGATCTTCAAACGATCGGTAGGTGGATGGTCAAAGGGCATTTGCTGAGCATCCCACTGTTTGCAGACGCCCTTTCCGGCTGCTTCCGATGCCCACGCGGCCCGGTCGGCGTCGTGGGCCCACCAGGGAAAATCGGGCGGAAGGGCGACGAGGGTGCGGCCGGAGCGGCTGGAGTGCCCGGTGAGAGGCCGCTTTAACCGCAATCCACAAACTGTTTGGTGAAGGTCGTGACGGGGTGCCCGGCTTGTCAGGACCTCGCGGAATGAGGGGCCGGCAGGGGCGAGTGGGGATGCCCGGACCGCGGGGGATCAGCGGCAACGATTTCGAGCGGCCGGTCCACTTTCCAGGCCCGAAAGGAAGGCGAGGGCCCATCGGGCCGGCCGGCGAGGAAGATGAGGAACTCCTTTGCTGTCTGCCCAATACTTTGCTTGTTCAGGCCCGAAAGGAGCGGACGGTTTGGACGGAACGGCGGGAGTGCGTGGCGAACGCGGGGCTCGCGGGCCGAAAGGAGTAGACGGCGTGAACGGACTCGACGGACCTTCCGGTCTGTTCTCCTCTTTTCATTGCATCCCGTGATCGTCGATTGAATTGCAGGACGAAAAGGAGCGCCCGGAGAAGACGCGGGTACACGCTTCCACTCGATCGACGTTTCTTGATCGAATGTGCGTGCTTTCAGGCTACTGCCCGTGCGCTCCCCGCAGCGACTTCTTCTTCCCGTCCGCCGAAGCGAAGCAAAAGAGTCGCGATTCCATTGGAGCGAAAGAAGAAACTTCCACGCTTTCTTCACTGCTTGACTTCGATTCCCAACGGTCATCTTCGCTGCGCCCACCCACCGGCAGCAAACTGCGCTCTCGCCCGGCGGCTCCACGAGCGACGAAGCCGGCCGCGTTGCAGCAGACGCCGCCGGAGAGCCCGCTCGTCATGATGGCCGCCGGGGCGCGCAAGACGGAAGCCGCCGACTTGCTTCGTAGAATGCAGTTGAAGCGGCAGAAGACCTTCGAGAATTGATCGCTAGGGGTCGACTCCAAGTAAAGAAATCTCTATGAACTGCTTTTATTTTAATCTTTCGCTCGATGCCTAACAAGAGTGTTTATTAAGCGATTCGTTAGACGATTACAAGAGCAGTAGCGAAATAGAAGCCGTGGGTGATGAATGAAACAAGCGAATTCCTCTCTTGGATCGCATCATTTCGTCTTCCGCTCAGACCTTCGACTCGGGGCGGCTCTTCACGTAGGATTGAATCTGCGGGAGCGAGTGGATGGACTCCATGTAGATGTGCAGATCCGGGTACTTCGTCTTCAGGCCCGAGTCCAGCTGGAAGATCGTGTTCAGGTGCTCGGCCACCACGAAGTCCGCTGAAAGTCGAGGGATTGAAATGAATAGTCTGTAGAGCAGGACGAACCGTAGCTGATGCCCGACTCTAGCAGGTAGCCCTTCTTCGAGTTGTTGATCAACGGCTTGTAGAACTCGAGAGAGCGTTTCGCCACCGGCAGGAACACTTCCTCGTGCAGTTTGTCCTGGAAAGAAGAGTTGAACAAAAAAGAAGGCGAGCTTCTCACCTTGTCCTCGTTGCTCATGCCCAGAATCACGAGCGAGTACGGAACCTGCTGCTTGATCGCGTCGTAGAAGAAGCTCCAGATCTCATCCGCACGAGCGGCCTAAACAAATACAATAACAGCAAGGCGAGAGGTGGGAAGAGCTCACTTCAAACTCGTCCTTCCCGTCCAACTTCAGCCGTTTGGCGAGAAAGCGGAGGATCGCCCCCGACTGTCCGATTTTGTGTCCATCGACCTCCAATTGAGGCAGCTGCCCGTTCAGAGTGGCTGGAAAAGAGGAGTCGGTGGAAGAAAGATAAGAAGTGACTCACATCCGCGAACTTGGTCGAACTGCTCGTTGGTCAGCCGCAAGTCCTCGAACTTCTGCTCTTTGTAGTGGAGGCACAGGCGAGCAGCCTCGCAAAGGCCTCGTCCTCGGAAATAAGTGAGGCGGTAGCCGTCGGTCATCTTCGGCAGTTCGTGTGTGGATTGGAAGGGCTGCAAAGCGAGAGGTCAGAATGAACGAAATGCAGAGCGAAAAAGCGGCGACCAACACGCGTGTTTTCCGTCGCCCCTTCGCCGCCCGCTTTCACACACGCCGGCGCCCCCCGATCGAGCGGCGTGTTTGTAAACAAAACGGGGAGAAGTTTGCGAAAGACGACGGGATTCGAAGCGCTCGCTAGGCAACCCATTTGACTGCTCTGTCCACTGCAAACACAACGGAAAGAAGTATTCCGGAGGACAAGCAGCAGAAGGTCAGAAAACACTCGACTAATCTGAGCGAAACTTCGCTCTCGCCGGCCTTTTTATACGAAAGCGTGGAGTTTCTCGCTCAGACGGCCGGCCGCGTTGCCTCCGAGTCGGCGACCAGCGGTCGACAAACTCCAAACTTTAGAAACGTGGTTGATCTGCCGAGAGCGAGAGGCGGCTGTCGAGTGCTTGGCGTGTATTTTCTACCTTCCTCAGACAACGTATAATCCAATTAGGCGGCAAACAACGTGCAAAATACACGTTTTCGACTCGCACACAAGAGCAACGACATGGACTTCGGTCTTTGTCAGCATCTAATTCGAGAAAAGAATCGATCGTCGAGAGCGGGGCGGCTCGATATCCAAGACCCATCTCGAGTCACTTCGTACGTTTATGTTGGTGTGGTGAACGGTGAAAGTTTGCCGTGATTGAAATAAAAATAGCAAGCGTATTTTGTGCAGCCGTCGCCTTTTATTTGCTATCCAAATTGCGAGGTCGAACACACGTTAGATTTCAGACCAACGCGACCAACAATTCGACAAACATGTCTCACTGTTGAGACCAAATAACCCGAAGACCTTCGAGGTCAAAAGCGTCAAGCAGCACGCCTGCATCTCGCGTTTCCGGACAACATTCTTCTTTTGCTTATCTCTTGCCGGCTGCTTCCAAATTAGGAACGATGCAGTGCACAGACGGACGTCATTGCCGCTTTTCGATCAGAAGAAGTCATGAGGCAACGGGCGGAAGCGGTCGTTTCGCAAGTGACTCCCTCCCGCCAGACGTCATTCAAGCAGCGATCTTCACGAGGAACTCTGGGCAGTCGGATGTTGGACGCATTCTGCAGCAATCCAAACGAATCCTTACGGTTTCGTTGAGTCGTTAACCGACGCTCTTGCCCGCTTGTTTGGGTCGTCCACTTAAACTTTCAACTTTGCTCCCCGCCGACGCCGCCGACCGCAAAGCCGGCGGACGCGCGCTGGCTGCGTGATAAGAAGGAGAGGGGAGGAGGCGGCGGCGGGCGGGGAGCGACCGGTGCCGCCGACCGCCGAATCGACCGGGCGGCCGGTGAGAGCGGACATTCACGCTAAACCGGACGAAAACACACGCCCGTCGGTCGGTCGGTCGGAAGTGAGTGCGGGAAACAACGAAGTGGACACTCGACTGTTAGTGGCAGTTTGTTCGTTGACGGGTGCACTCCCCGAGCTTGCACGAATCTTCCATTTTCATTGCTCCCGTGTGTCTTACCGCTCAATTTTTGATCCCCGATTGATCGCAGAGGCGATCTTCGGCGTGTTTACTCCCCCACCACCTTCTTTTCGTTGCACACTAAAGGACGCTCGTTTGAACGTGATGTCATGCTGCTCGCTTCGTTTGGAGTTCGGCGGACGAATTCGTTCGGCTCATCGTTTGTGCGCGATTCGTGATGTTTGATTGGGCGCCTCGATCTGCCCTTGATTTACGGCGAGGGGCGGCGGGCGGGTGTTGATCGATTGGTGGGGTTCGGTAGCCTCTTCCCACGAACTGCAAGCAGGCGAAGGGTCCCCACATTCCTGCGTATTTCCGTCCATCAACAGGACTACAAATTGGCTGAACCCCGCACTTCAGGAGAGGGCGTTCAGGATGGAAGTTCAAAATTCAGTCCATTACGCGCCGGTCGCCGTTCGATTCGCGTGTTTGCTTTTGGCTCGCGATTGAACGCGGACGGGCGGATTTCTGACGCAAATCTCGCCGCGCAACGTCAATTTGGGGCGGTGTACGTGCGATTCCATCGAACGGGGATCGAGGGAGGGAGAGGAGGGAGATGCACGTGTTTTGCACCAGCCGCCAGTGGGAACGGCGGGAGGCCTGCGAATGAATCGAGAGTCGCGCAGTTCGAAGTTCGGAGGTCGTGTTTTGCACATGCCCGTCGGAAGGCCGTCCGTCGCCCCGCATTCGCCCGTGCGGCGAGTGCAACCGTCTGCCCGCCCGCCGGAAGCTGTAGCTTCCAAAAGAGGGGAGGGATGAATGATTGGGAGAGTTTACGGCGATGGGAAGCGACCGTGAAACCCGAACCGCTTGATTGCGAAGATAAGCGGGCGGGATAAAAGCGACGAAGCAAGGCGGAGATCACGCCCGCCACTCACTTCTTTCTATTTCGTTCTCCCGACCACTCACAAACTCCAATGCTCCTCGTCACCGTCGAGGAGCCAAAACGGGGAAGGAAGAAGGAGCGGCCGCAGACGAGCCAACCGTTTTGCGGTCATGACCTCGGGCTCCCCCTCCTTTTTATGGCGGAGATCGTGGGACGAATGTCCGCGATCGATCGCAATCAACTCCTTTCTTTTGCGGCGCCCTCCGAAACGTCGCCCTTTGCACCGGCCGGCCTCCCGCTTTATCTTATCGCTGGGATTCGATTTGACGACAAGAAGGCGCTTTTTCGTCCGTCCGATCCGCCCGACCGATCGGAACGCTCGCTTCTCTTTTTCTCCGTCTGTTTCACGCGTCTATTCTCGTGCACGGTCTGCATTCGAAAGTGCACAGACGTTCCACAAATGAATTCCTGCAATTGCTCCTGCTAATTGAATTTATTGGATGTGAATGAGGATCGCGTGTTTCTGTAGGACGAAAGGGGAATTAATTACGGGTTTCTCGATTGTTCACGAGCTGCACGCGACCTTCCACTTCTTCCCCTTCGTCCGTGAGATTTCCGCGTTCTCAACCACTCGGCGGATCGCGTGCAGATCGGCGGCGAGTTCGCCGAGCGGATCGCCTTTTTATCCGCTCGCCGCCTTGCGTTGATTCTGATTTCTGATGGCACTTGCAGACCGCCCGACCACTCGCCGCCATCCGTCCAACGAGAAGCAAGAAGAAGAGGGTCAACCGTCTCCTCTCCGAGTCCACCGATCCGCAGCGATGATCGACGAGAGCGGCGCGTTGGGGGCGGCGGCGAACTTCGGCGGCATGCCGGCGGGTTTCGCGAACGGCGTGGGCGGGAACGTCGCGGATTCCGCCGACTTCTACGCCCACTACCCGCCGCCCGCGCCCCAGCAGCAGCAGTCGGCGACTCACCAGCCGCACGCCTCGTCCAACGGTCACCACGACTACTACGCGTCCAACTCGGACGGCTCCACGCCCGACCGCACGCCGCCGATGAGCCAACACGGCGGCTCCCAGCACTCGCTGCGGAGTGCGCACTCCAGCAGCGACTTGAGCATTCACAAGCTCCAACGTGAGTCCTTCCCTCCCTTCATTCTTGTGCTGTTTGATGAGCAGAAGTCGGCGACCTTTTCGAGTCAAACACTTGCCTTAAAAAAGCAACCGAAAGTTCTTTGCAATCGTTGCCCGCATCCCTCTTGTGCACTTGTGTCCGCCTAAACAACCTCTGTTCTATTTCGACGTGAGGCGGAAAAAAGGGTTGTGTATCGCGCCTAAATGCGTCCCGTTCACGTGCACTCCTCCTTTTCCCACCGATCCAAACGAATCAATCGATCGAGCGGGTGAGCGAAGCGGGCGTGTGAGTGATGTCACTCGACGAATTGCTGCGGGCAGGCAGCGGCGGTGGGAGGGAGGTGAGGATTGAGTGCGCAGTTGAGCAGACGGTCGCTTCACACACCCGACCGTCCCGCTACGGGCGAACTCCTTTCCGGCGAGCGGCTGACAGTCGGGAGTCGACGAAACGAGGAGCGGCGGCCGGCGTGCGTGATGATTGAGTGCGGGACGGCGGGCTCGTGATTCTCGCCGCCCGGCCGGCCGATTGGGCGGCGCGCGGTGCGAATTCCGCCGCCTTTCCTTCTCACTTCTTTCCGCTTCGACTTCGCCCACCGGCGGCTTCATTTCATTTTCGGTTGGGGTTCTTGCCGCTTTCGTCCTGTGATCTCCGTTTCGTACAGTTCTGTTTTGAGCAGCTGACTGTGAGCGTATTCGGCTGTTGAACGCTCAAGCAGTGCTTTTGTGTAGTTAACTTACGTCGGCTTTCGAAATGGTTTTCGGTGTCTTACGACGCGGTCCGATCACTCCGCTTATTGCGCTTCACGATCATTCTTGACAACCGCGCGTTCAAATCCTTCTTTACAAACAAGCAATTGTTTGCTGCAGGCGGGCATTCGGCGGCCGCACATTCCGGAGGGTGAACAGCCAGTGGGAAGCAAACGAAAGAATGTCGCCGATTTCTGCTCATCAACGGCACCTCCACCACTCCTCCGATGCGCATTGTGATGCGGCCGTCGATTCTTCAGGCGTCAAATCGACGGAAAGCTGCCGGGTGTGCGGCGACGCGCCAGCTCGGCCTCATTACGGCGTTCCCACGTGTTTCGGATGCAAAGGGTTCTTCCGGCGAACTCTGAAGCGCACGAAGGAGTACACGTGCAGATATCAGGGTAACTGCGTGGTCGATCGCTATGAACGGAACAGCTGCCGGTGAGCTCCCACTACACTCCTGCAGTCACTCCAGCTCCTTCGTTTAGTTACTGCCGCTTCAAGCGCTGCCTGGATGTCGGTAAGTGCCCAATCGCCTGATCACTCTCATCCTGTTTTTTACAGGAATGGACCCCAAGGCTGTGCGACCGGATCGCGACGCTGCCGGCCGCTCGCACCCGATCCGCCACCGCCGCTCGCGCGTCTCGTTGGGCGACTTGGAGGCGCTGGACGTGGACGACGACCCGACGGACGAGTGGGTCCGCAAGCTGCCCGTCGACATGCGCACGCTCCTGATGCAAATCATGAACATCGACCTGCTGGTCACGTCTGGCGACACGCACTTGGGTACGCACCCTTCTTCTTCACTCCTCATCCGTCCGCTTAGATCCAATGCAAGTGTACCCGCTGCAGAACGTCACCCTGCAGCAAATTCTCGCCGACCCCACGCTCCTGGACGGCAAGCGGACGGAGATGTGCTACGAGCCGTACCGCCGCGTGAAGGCCGAGGAGATGGTGGCCGTCGGGCACCGCCGCATGGTCGCCGTCATCGATCAGGTGGATCACCTGTGCGCCCTTATGGAACTCCACAACACGCAGGACAAAGTAGGCAGTTGATTTGGGATTTGTTTTGCTTTATTTGCTCGTTTAGTTGGCGCTCGTAAAGTCCGCCTACGCTCCTCTGGCGTTGTTCTGCACGGTTGCCGCCACCGCGCGCACGACGCGCGACCGGGACATTTTCTGCTTGTGTTGTTGCGGTAAGCAGTTTCAAGATGCTCTTCGAGTGCATTCCGCTTCTTTACAGGCTACATCGCGCGTGGGACTGCCAGTCGCAACTTTGAGGAACCCTACCACTTCACAAATCGGATTGTGGAGCGGGCGCTGGACGAGCTCGTAGAGCCCTTCCGCGCGTTCAACTTCAAGGAGCAGGAGATCGCCTTGATGAAGGTGGGTTCTCCTTCATTTCACTCTTAATCTTTCGTTTGTCCAGGCGATCGTCATTTTGAACCCGCACTTGCGCACGTTGAGCGCCGAGGCGGCGGAGTTGGTCGCCGACATGCGCGATCGCGTGCAGGAGACGCTCTACAACGTCGTGCGGGAGAGCCACCCGAAAGAAGTGGCTTCTTCTCGCTTCGGCAACCTCCTCCTTTTCCTGCCGTCCATCTGCCTGTTGGGATCGACCATGTACGAGAACTTGCAGTAAGAATCAATTCCAATACTCAGCGAGTATCATTCGATGCTTCAGGTTTATGCAATCGTTTAGCCGACGCCAAGTCGACCCGCTGATGTCCGAGCTGCTGGACAACCTGGAGCCGGTGCAGGACGACGTGCTCTCGATGTTCGACAACCCGAACGCGGCGCGCATGAAGAATTCGGAGTCCAACTCGTCGCTCTCCTCGATGGGCAGCAGCCACGAGTCGTACGGGAGCGGCGGCAACGGCCTGAACGATCAGCAGTACTACGCGCGGTTCGTGCAAGAAGATCGGAGGTGTGCGTTCATTCCAATGCTTTCAGCCGTCAATCCGCCGACCCCTGCGTTCCGATGAGCTCCTCGGCGCCGGCGATGGGCGGCTCGCTGGGCAACGTCAATCAACCGGACTCCGATCCCGACTACAACGTGACGCTGACCGCCCAAACGGCCGAATCGTTCTCGGGGATGCGCCAAGCACTCGCCCAATCGATGGAGATCGACCCCGACCAGCCGCCGATGTCCGACTTCTACAACAGCCAGCCGCCCATCTCGTCGGCCCAGTCGAACGGCGAGGCGCAGAAGCCCCGCTTTTACATCGACTCCTTCAATCTGCCCGCCCAACCGGCCGCCCACTCGACAGCCGCCGTTGCCCCGCGCCACGTGTTCACGGTGGAGGCCACGCGCGACCCGCACTACAGCAATGCGGGCACGAACGGCACGATTGTGACCAACGGGACGGCGGACCTCCGCTTCCCGCCCAACCACCTCGTCCAGTCGTCCACCGTCCCCTACCAGCAGACGCTCGAGATGAACCCGCCGCCCCCGACCGCCGGCGGCATGTCCAAGAGCCAGTCGTTCCCCTACTTCAACCAGCAGCCGCCCGTCCAGCTGGCCGAGAACAACTTCTCAGCTTTCCAGCAACTCCAGAACTACCAGCAGCAGCGTGCGAATGGCTACGAGAACTACTCGAATGGACGCTAGAGTGAACTGAAGGGTTGCATTGGTAGGATTTGTTCATTTCCGTCCACATCATTTGTTCTGCCCTTGTTTCAAGCCATTCATCGTTCATAACAATGTCTGGGATTAGCCGAAGATTTCTTTTGTCCCACGTGTTCTTTCCGCCCTCCCCTTCTCTTCGTACAACTCTATTTTGCCCGCTCGTTCATGACATTCGACCGCCCTCCTCTTCTTCGTTCTTCTGCCCCACGAGCACGCCATCCGAAGAGTCCTCGAATCGAATAAACTTCTTTATTTCACGCGAATGTCACAAGAAACAAGTGAACAAGTGGGGGGCAAGCAGTGGGGACCTCGTTTCATGGAAGCTGTCGATATGTGAGTGTGGAGGAAACTAGTGGGCACTCGATCGGAGGCAAGCGAACGAGCGGGGGGATCAGGTGTTCTGTTTGAGCCACTCGTACACGTGGTCGTACGTCAAGAGCATGATCCCGCCGCCGGGCCCGAGACGCATCACTTTTGGGACGAGACCTGCAAACAAGCAGCAATCATCGGTCAAATTGAATAGAAACGAACCTCGATACAACGCGGCAACTCCCTCTTCCTTGCGGATCAGCGCGATCGTTTGCCAGGTGCCGTGGAATTTCTGCTGCGGAGCGGTGGGCGGGAGCGATTGGATGCGGCTCTTCGCCACGTCGAACGGGATGTTCGCCACGGAGGCGATGGTGCCCGAAGCAAAGCCGAGCAGCAGCCGGAGCGCGATGTTGCCCACGGGATTCGTGCGCTCGTCGGGAATCAAATACTTTACGTTGTGGTAGATGCCGAAGTAAGACATGTTCCAGATCCCGTGCCGGTACAAAGTCGCGCTGAAGCCCAAGTAGAGCCCCTTGCCGAAGAAGCCGTGCTGCCGGATGATTTCGCGGGCGACCGCTCCAGTCGTCTTTTGCTGCAAGGAGGGAAGGAACAGATGAGTGGGGTGAAAAACTCACTTCCGCCTTGACGGCCGTTCGATCGCTCTGAAGACGAACTTTAACGACCTCGAAAGGGCAGATCACGACCGCCTCGGTCAAGCCGGAGCACAAGCCGGCCAGCGAGAGGGTCTGAACGGCGAGGCGGGTGAAGGGATCTTCGGCTTCTCGGGAGAACTCACCGCCCACGTGGGCAGCCGATCGGAGACGAACGCTTCTTTGTACTGTTGGAAGGTGAAAAACTGAACGAAAGAAAAGAATGAGGGGTTGATCTCGGAGGAGCTTGCCTACCTTTACGGCCCGTTTGGGGGTCTCCGCCGCGATCGGAGGGACGATTCCCTTGCTGGACGAAAGAAACGGGTGAACGAGCGGGAATGGCCGGAACTCACTAGAAGCCGCGCACTCCCTCCTTCCTGTACGTCTGCTGGAACACATCGCCGAGCCCCGCGTAGTGCGCTTTGCCGAGTTGAAGACGCGTTTTCACGAGGTCCAGCGGGTGCATGATGCACACCTCCACCAGACCTGAAGCACACGAACGAGAGTGAGTGAATGGAAGAAAGAAGGGAACTTGCCGGCCGATCCCCCGGCTGCGATCTGCCGTCCGGCCTCTTTCGCTCGTTCCATCCCGTCCTCCTGAACGAATGCAAGTGGGTTGAAGCGGGGAGACAGACAGAAGAAGCAGGAATTCAAGTGGGTGGAAGCCACGTCCCTTTCGGCAGCTCACTTCGAATCAAACGGCCCAATGATTGGATTGAAACGCCATTTATTCGGTTTGTTTCTCTCAACAAGCGAAGGCACAAACGAACGGAACAATCGAAGAGACATGTGTTGGATTAAGAGCAATTTCTTTAAGCGATTGTGCACAATGAGGAGTACCCGCAGACGGAGCGAAGAAGAAGGCACTTGATCAACGAAACGAAAGAAAGAATCAACATTCGGACTGGTGAGCGTCCTCCACGCGCCGCACCTCCATCAGACCGCACTCGTCGTCGCGGTCGATCGTCCGCAGGTCGCGCATTTTGTACGTTTGGGCGGGATTCCACGAGTGCTCCGCCCAGCTGGCCGGCTGGCCGCGGATGAGCACGCCGAACGCCAACGCTGCGAGGAACATGAGGACGGCGACGATGAGGAACGTCAGACGCCAGTAGCGGAGCAGGCTGCAAACAAACGAGAATGAAGAACATTCTCGTGAATTGGACCCACTTGTCGACCGTGAAGAAGACGATCATGAACGGGACGACGGTCATCGCAAGGGCGAACGGCGCTTGCAGGTTTGCGAGGATGAACTGCGTGAAGAAGCGGCCGTACACGACGGCGCTGTAGATGAAGCCGAGGGTCGAGAAGCCGAGCGGCAGGAGGACGATCGTCAGGATCGAACGGCTTCTGAATACACGAACACGAGCAATTGAAAAGGAGAAGGATAGAAACTCACGTCCCCACGAAGTGATCGCCGGGCGGGAGGGCGGCGAGCACGACGAACAGGAGGCCGCACGCCACGAAGCCGATCGAATTGAACAGCCGCACTTGGAGGCTGGTCGACAGGCCGCGGCAGGTCTTGTGGAGCGCCAGGCAGCACAAGTGGAGGGCCACCTGCAAGAAACCAGCGAGCATTCATCGGCCATCGAATGGGAGCTTACGGGCGCCAGGAAGGTGAGGACGGTCGTGGGCGCCGGCCGCTCCACTCCGAGCACCGTGATCGCGTAGATGGGCAAGAAGTTGGCGAGGACGGCGAAGGCGGCGAAGTACGCGAACGCGACGATGAACAGCGACCACGTGGAGACGGACTTCAGCAGCAGCGGGGCCACCTTCTGGTCGACGAGGCGGTTGTTCTGCAAATCGAGTGATTTCGCTTGATTCTCCTCGTTGGGCGGCAAACCTGCGACTTGCCGGTCACGATTCGATTCAACTCGTTCGCCTCGATCCACCGGTGCTCTTCGGGCTCGTCGTTGTAGAAGAAGGCCCACAGGAGGGCGACGATGGAGGTGGAAGCGGCCAGAAGGTAGTGGAAGTACTGCAGATGATCGGGATCGTTGACGTCAATCAGCCGGATGACGAAAAGCCACGAGACCGCGGGGCCCAACTGGAAGCAAACAAACGGATTACTCGGCGTCCTAATCGCGGGGGATAATGCGGCTGTTGTCGCTCCGCACAGGCACTCACCAGGATGGCCGAAAGGGAGGCCGTCAGGAACGAGAGCTGCTCCTTGAGTGTGGCCCAGTGCGCGGCATTCGTTCCGATGAACGTGAAGATCGGCGAGCACGTGACGCCGTGCAACACGCGCAGGCCGCATGTCCACAGTTGGCCTGAAACAAAGCGATGATTCAGCGGTTCGGTGATCAGAAATCGAAGGGATTTTCGTCGCGACCAATGGGGTTGTTTTCGACGAGGTCGTTCGCGCACGTGCACGTGTTGCGCACGTTGTTTACGCCACCCGAGCACATTCGTGCGAGTGGAGTGAGCGGAGTGAGTGTAAACAAACGTGTGCGCGCGAATCGAAGTGCGAAGAAAACTCACCGCTCGCGATGGCAGTCGGTTGGAGCAGCACGCAGGCGGTCGAGAGCAGCAGGCAGCCGGCGATCACCCAGCGAGCGCCCACGCGCCGCAGCGCCCAACTGAGGAGCGGGAAGCCGAGCAGCATGCCGAGGCCGGGCGACGAGAACAGCATGGCTTCCTGGAGGAACTGGAGCCAGTTGCGGTCCAGCAGCGTCGAGCCGGTAGTGCTGAGGACGGGCGGCGAGACGGCCAGCGATTCGGACGCGTTCTGCAGCTGCGGCGATTTGCCCAAATCCGCCGCCTGCTTCGCGCTCTCGTCCTCCTTGCGCGCGGGGTCGTCCTTGTCCAACGGGCGGAGTTCCCGCCGCTGCAGCAGGGTGGTCGTCTCGACCGGCACGTTCGGATTCGTGAGGAAGACGGCCGGGCCGGCGGGCTTCGTCGGGCGGCGAGTTCGACGCGTGCGAGCCGTCGAGGTGGGGGCGGTCGAGCCGACGTCCAGGAACGGCCCGTCGGTCACGATCGGGTGTGCTGCAAGAACAAAGAGGAATGATCGAGTTGATCGATTGGTCGGAACCCACCGGCCGTCTCGTGGCGCGCCGGCTTCTCGGCCGGCCGCACGTCGATCGCCCGCTTCTTGATGGGCGACTCGAGGGCCGCCGCCGCCGTTCGGCCGCCGCCAATCGTCCCATTGGTCGTGTAGTTGACTGAAAGAAAGCAACGAGTGTAATTGGATTCTGTTCGGTTGTACGAAGGCAAATGCCGGAAATAGCCCGCACTGGACAAACCGTTCCCCCAATCTTCCGTCTGGTTTCTTTGTGGTTGTGAAATTCGCGCACACATGGCGGCGGGAATGTGTTCGTGTTTTCGCAGCTGCCGTTTGCCCATCGAACGGGGGATTTCAGTCAACAATCGGCCTCTTGCTGCCGTTACTCATCGTTGTTGATTCGTGCGAGCAAAAGAGGAGATTATTGATCCGAAACGTTCCGGTCGATTCATCATCCAACCAGCCGGTCGGTCGAGCGGTCGGGTGAGCAGGCGGATGTTTGCTTCCCAGCCGACCGGCGTGCTCTCGAACGAGCGACCGCCGCCGCCGCCGCCGTCAAACGACTCGAATGTTTTTGTTTGTGGGAAAAAGCGAGCGAGGGGACGGCGGCGGCCGGCGGATTACCCGAGCGGATTGCCGACCGGCCGGCCGGCCGCCCTTGTTTACGCGAAGTCGACGGGCCTGTGAAAGAGGCGAGCGGCGAAGAGAGCGCGGATTTCCAAACATTTGCGCCCATTCACACGCCTCATCGTCCGTCGATCGATTCAAATCCCGTCATCTGCAATAGACAACCAAAGATCATGTGGCCGCTGCATTCAACGCCCCACGGGACGACTGCCGCTTATTCAAATGAACCCTCGGCGGCGGCGGCAGTCAAGAGGGGATAATTTGCTGCTGTTTGGTTCGTAGCACACACTGGAATGTTTTCCATTCCCACACGAGTGTCCGACCATTAGCCTCGACGGAGTGCAGGACGGAGTAAACAACTCCGGCGGCCGTCTACATCCTCCTTTCGCTTTCAGCAAGCGTTAATCTTCGCTTTGTGCCCCTCGCCGCTGTACGTGCAGGTCGAGAGCATTCCGCCCCGTCCGCTTTCGCTTTTCGCCCGCCGTCGCCGAGTTCGTCGAGCACTTCGCAGCGAGGAGGCAGCGGGCGAACGGGCAGGCGGCAAGTGTTCAATGTTCACAATAACCGGAGGCAAAACACACCCGAAACAAGCGGAAGAACCGAGCAAAACAACGCCATTACCGGACGGAAGACTCGTGTGTCGGTCGGCGGTTTCACCTCATTGACAAGGGATGCACCTCAGTTGTCCCCGCCGGATTTGGACGAGATGTAGCGCATTCGACGCGCCTCGTCGCGCTGATCACGAATATGTGCGTTTCACGTTCCCAGTCACAGGATGGACGAAGATATCGACCGCCAAGTTGTCCATCAATCGCCCGCAGGGGGGACCCTTTGGTCGAAGCAAATTTCTTCTGGATTTCTGGCAAGATTTGGGCATTACTTTGTGCAGCGCGTTTGTTTCTACCATTCTTGTCGAAAGAAACACAATAGGCTGCCCGATCAACTATTTTCGTCATCCCGACGTTTGCAGACCGAAGCTAGTCGTCGAATTGAACCGTCGACAATCCAACTGCTGACGCTTCGCTTTGTGTCCAGCTATCGAAATCACCTTTCTACTGGCAAGTAGAACCTCTAATTTAAAAAAGCAACCCAACCGAAACTTTTTTACATTCCCAAACCGCCCTTCCAAACCTTCAAAATACGAGACCAAAGGGAGTTGCTCGTCGATTTTGGACGAAAATTTCAACTGCAAGATTTTGGTGTCAATCGATTCCTTTCGTCAAACTGCATTGTTTGACACCAAAAACAACAAACAAAACAAAGTGGTTGACGAGGTAATCGTATCGAAACGCAAAACGCAAAAAATCGATTTGCAGTGCAAGGCAGTCGACTTGCCACTGCGCCACTTCGACACAACGGTGGAAGGAAGAAACGGGGGCTTTCTTTCCACGCAAACGTGGATCCGGAAAACAACGGGAAACCACTGGAACAGTGCGCACTTCGGCGGCCGATATCTTCGTCCATCCTGCGACTGGGAACGTGAAACGCACATATTTGTGATAACGCGACGAGGCGCGTCGAATGCGCTACATCTCGTCCAAATCCGGCGGGGACAACTGAGGTGCATCCCTTGTGAGTGCGCGTCTCCATTCTTCTGCTTCCTTTCATTCTTCCCGTCCGTGCGTCCGTTTCCTTCCCGAAGCTTCCGTCCGGTTCGCCCGATCAAAGACCGCGAATGGACGAGCGGACTTTCGCCCCACGCCGCCCGAAAGTCGCCGACCGTCCAGTCGAGTGGACAAAGCCGGGCGGGCGCCCATCCGCAGAGGTCGCGGAACGAAAGAAGTGGGCTGAACGTGTGTGCTGCCGCATGAACTCCGCGCCGATCCGCCGCTCACCTTGGAGACAGCGGGGAGTGTCGCGCAGTCGCTTTTTGCGCTCCCTCGCCCCTCGATGTTCAAAGATCGCTCGCGTCGAGCGGAGATGCTCGAACGAACGAGCGGCGAGGCGAGCGGGGCAATTGCGCCGGCTTCTCATTAGAGCGGCGCCCTCCGCTCCGTCCGCTTGCCGGCCGGCCGGCTCGGACAAATCCCCGCGGAGGGGCCGCGCGCGGACCGCTCCGCCTGCCAACCGACGCCCCAGTGCGCAAGACGAAAACAACTCGCCCGGTTTCCTCCGGCCGCTCCGCCCGCTCGCCTCGCCGCAGCCGCGCGCTCGGTACAAAAAGGCCGCGTTCCGACCTTCGAATTCATTCATTTGGGATTGAATTTGCGGACGGCGCGTCTGGGCGGCGGTCCGCTGGGAGGCGGCCGGCCGGTTTGCCTCGGAATTGGTCGACCGTACAGCCGAGCCCGCCGGTTCGCCTCGGCTCCCTTGTTTCCGGCTTTCGCTCGGCCTCCAAACCGCCGCCCGACTCATCGGAAAGCGAGGCGAGCGGCCGGTCGGCGGCCAAAAACCCAATTTCCCCGCCGAGCGGCTCTCTTCGCCCTCCGCGGGCCCTCGAAAACAACTCGGGCGACCTCTCGAACGAGCAGCGACCGGCGCATTTCGAAAGTCGGTAAACAAAGTTGCCGCGAACTCTCGCTCTACCGTCCGCCGTTCCTTGCCGTCCGTTCCCCCCACTTTCCTCTTTTCGGCCCCCTTCCTCCGCGTGCGGTTTCGGAACTCGGCGATTTCCTCCCGCCTGTAAGCGGGAGTAATCGTTGGTGAATAATCGAGTTGTTTGTTGGGCGGCCCGCCCGCTGCGCACACGCAACTTCGCTCCATCCGTCCGTCCGTCGAAGTTGTTGTGCAAGCGGCGCTTGTTTACGTGTTTTCGGTCCGTCCGCATGGCGGACATTCCCGCCCCTTTCTGCTCCGCTCTCCTCCGACCACATCCCCCCGTCCGGCGAGCGGCGAGGGGGCCGACCGACCGAAAGGGGCGGGCGTTCGAGACGGGCGGGCGGGCGGACGGGAGCGAGCGGGGCGGGCTTCGTACTTGTAAACAACAAGCCCGCCTCGCCGTCGAAAGCCCCCCACTTTTAAGGGGCCTCCAAACCAGCAGGATGTCGACCGCCTTCACTCCGCTCTCGCCCTCCGCTCGCCTTTCGCGCGTCTGTTTTTTTGACGGACGTGCGTGACTTCCCTGTTTTCCCCACCGCGCCGAGCAGGGCGGCTTTTAATCGGGGGCCTTGCGGTCGGTCGGGAGGGCGCTCGTCAATACCTGCCCGCCCTGCCCGCCACTCGCCCGCTCGCCGACGGCCCTCGGTCGTGCATAAAACCCGCCACTTCTGCTCGATGTCGGCACTTCGCCTTTTGGGCGTCGTACCGTACGCCCCCTTCCTCCCTTTGCGTGTTGATCGCGGCCACATTCCCCCCACCGAGAGCCCCCGCCTGATCCCCTCGTGCTTGCAGCTCCCGTACAACTTCCGAAATGCTTTCCCTGCGCTCGCTCGCTCTCGTCTGCATCGCCGTCCCGTTGGCCACGATGGCGCTGGACTGCCGCCTGAAGACGGACCCGCTGCACGCGGTCGGCAAGGCCGTCGAGTCGGCGGTCAAGGGCGAGGACCCGCGCTCTTACACGTGCACGTCGCCCGACGACAAGTACTGCGTCTACTTCGAGGGATCGCTCGAAGTCGGTGAGTTCCCGCTCCTCCCGAAAGCCCCCGATTGACATCCGCTCTCTGCTTGCAGGCGGCGAGAACAAGACCTTCAGCGCCGCCTCGTGCTCGTCGGACATCGAGAAATACCTCGGGTAAGTGGCCGAAGCATGAGCACCGCCCTAATCCCTCCTCCCGCTTGCAGCCCCATCGGCGAGAAGATCGGCAAGACCATCCACGCCAAGTGCGAGGTGAGTGGCCGCCCGCAAGGAAGAGCGCCCTAATCCCCCCGCTTGCAGAAAACGGGTGTCGTGCGTGACAAGATCGGCCCGCTCTCCTACTACTTCAACTGCTGCACGGAGAACGGCTGCAACACGGTGAGTGTCCAACAGAATGGATTGAACTGAACTCATCGCCCCTCGTTTCAGCCCTCGGGTGCCGCCACCGCCGTCATCAGCTACGGCCTGATGACCCTCTCGGCCCTCGTCATGGCCGTCCCGCTCTTCTCGTAAGCAGCGGCCGATCCTCACGTCCTCCAGAGACCGCATACAAACATCGTTTTTGTACATAAGCTCCACACGCCCTACTCTCCTCCCCTCGCTCCCAGCCTCTTCTCACTCTTGTTTTGTTGTATTCAAAGCCATTCTCCCAGCTCCTCGCTCCCTCTTGTTGTTGTCGAAGCTACGCACGGCGCCGCCTGCTGCGTGCAGGGCCGCGTGCTGACGATCCCCCGCCGAACCCCGCGTAGTTTTCGCCCCCTAGTTGTTGAATGATCCTCTCGACGCTTCCAAATTTCCTCCCTCGCCCCGAATTGCACAATCGATTGTAACGTTTTCCCCTCACAATAAACGTCTCTCTTCCAACCATTCGAAGGGGGACTCACCGGTGTACTGCTCGGGGAGGAGGTGGTTGGCCTGCGGGTAGACGAGGAGGACGTTCAGCAGCAGCAGGTTAGCCATCTGGTGGACGATCACGAGCACCGAGAGGGCGAGGATCCAGCGACGAATGGAGGCCGCCATGTTGGGCGCGTACTTCTGCACGAACCAGCCGCGCGCTCGTTGCCGCTTAGCGCGTTTGAGCGGCCGGCTGATTTCCGGCGTGGAACGCGGGCTCTCGTCGAGGTGAACGAACGGCGATTCGAATTCGCGCACGGCCGGTTGCTGCGCATTTACCGGACTGGGCGAGTTGAGGTGCGATCCGACCGAGTCCTCGTAGATCGTCGGCAGTTCCCGGCTGAAACGAAAGGGATGAGTGGGAGGAGGTCGATGAGATGCGCTCGTCGTCACGCCTAAGGAGTTTGGAAACGGATTTCGACTCGAGGGCACGTCACGTAGCGGAGGGAACGCAAAAAGACGATCGATCGTGGAGATTTAGATGTTGGAAGGGACGATGACTCGTGTATTTCGCTTGTTGCACAAGGAGTGCGGTAGAAGGTGGAGATTTGAGTCGTTTGGAGTAG
This sequence comes from Aphelenchoides fujianensis, assembly GCA_024699865.1. Lineage (NCBI taxonomy): Eukaryota > Metazoa > Nematoda > Chromadorea > Rhabditida > Aphelenchoididae > Aphelenchoides > Aphelenchoides fujianensis. The sequence goes on from JAMPIO010000259.1 coordinate 39,494, forward strand.
GAGAGTACGAGTTTTCAGCCAGTTACACCCGAGAAGCCAAGAAATTAGCAGCGGAATTCGTGGAGCAAAACAAAACGGATTAGACCGAGTAGTGAGTGGCCCCGAATGGACGCCCGAAGACCCAAAGAAGCCCCTCAAGTGGGCGAATAAACCGGCGGGAAGTTGAGTCGAATAAACAAAAGAATGTCCCCACGACGGGCATCGTTCCCGCCCGCCCGCCCGTCGGCCAAACGGGCGGCTATCGGCGCCCAAAAAGACGCCGGTTTGATGTCCACCTCCGTTTCGCATCAACGGCCGACCGCAAACACGAGGACCCCGCGGCCACAAACCATCCGAAAGAGCGCAAACCGGGGAAAATGAGCGAATTGAAGCGAAAAAGCGACGAAGGCCCCCGCCGACTACAAACCGGACGACGGGCGGGTGTCAAAACAAACGGAAGACCCCGAAAGACATTAGTGGAATGCGAAAAGCGTCACTTTCGCCCAGAGGACTTCCTTTTTTTGATTAAAACCAATGGGTAGAACGAGGAGATTAGAGCGCGAAGCAAAATAACGCGAATTCTTCTGCTGTGTGGCCAAAAAGCCTTCCGATCGTGCGGGTGATCAGCCCATCGACCAATTCGGGTGGGGGAATCAAAGGTTGACGCCTAAACCCTATGGAAATCTTTGGAAGAGCTGCAGGGTCCATCGAATAACGTCTGGAAGTTCCATCGGGCCCCAACCCGATGGCGAGCCGCCCGTTGCTACGCGTCCAGCAAGAGACGAGCGACAGGTCTCGAATTTCGCCCTCAAGTAGTCACAACTCGACTGTTGGTTGTTGTCCGAAGTTCTAAACGAAAGCTGCGCGATCGGAGATCACACTCGTGAATTCAAGCGACAAATCGAAACAACGAAAGTGGATGAAAAAACGAACCAGAAGCCGTTGGACATCGGCCGCGATCGCTTCGCGTTCCGCATGATCGCCGCTCCAATCGGGGACTAAAATCGACGGAAATTAACGGTAAATTAGTGGTTAGCAGAAAAGAAACTCACCAGTCGAAAGATCCACTCGAAATCCGACGAAATGCGACGATTTCAGCCGAAAATCAACGACGCGCGAGGTGCGGCGATCGCGCGCGGCCGCTTCGCAACGCCAATCGGGCGGCCGACCGAAAGGAATCGCGGCGGGTCGCTCCGAACCGACCGGCGAGTGGCGAGCGAGTGGCGAGCGATGAGCAAGCGGAAGGAAAGTCATCCACCTTCTTTTTTCGTCAGGTGTGACTCATCCCTTCCGTTCGTGATCAGATGAAGACAGTTGTCAGTGATTGCACAATTAAACGAGGTGCTCCCGCGGGATAGTTTTGAGGTTGAACGTTTCCTTCTCCGTCGTTTGTAACCCCTCCAAACTTTCTACCGGCTTCCGATCAGCAGCAACCGTTTATTCACTTCTTCGAGCGATTAGAAACCTTCGCAGTAGAGGAACTGGTAGACGGATTGGGCGTCCGTCTCGACGCGCGAAGGGCACTCGTCGCTGTGCACGCGGGCCAAATCGATGGGCGGCAGGCGATCGGCGACGGCCGGCGGCTCGTAGTGCCAGATGTCACGGCGGACCTCCTGGTAGTGGCAGCGATCGCGGCCGTCCGTCTTGCAGCGATGTCGCCTGCAAGTGAAAGGATGAACGAAGAGAGGGAAGGACGGGCGACTCGCAGGTAAACGAGGAGAGTGTCGGGACAACGCAGCGGCATGTCGTCCTCCCAACTGCGCGCGCTGTACGTTCCGTTGCGGTCCGTCCCCGTCACCGAGCACAAGTCGTTCCTGGCTGCAACAGAAAGAAGTGTGAGGAACGAAGGCGAGAGCACCCACTCAAGTCGTACTCGTAGACCACCGCTCGCTGCAAGCAGGAGGATCAATCAGGAGAGTCCTGCACTCACCGCGTTGTAATAAGGCTGTCCATCACAGAGGACTTGCTGCTCGATGTGGAAATAACACCACCATCCGTTGACTCCCGTCGAGAGCAAGAAGGCGAAGAAGAAAAGCCGGACGAGCGCCATTCCAAAAGCAGAAAAATGAACCAACTGAATACACTTGCAAATGCTTGCTCGTTTTCTACCCGTTGCTCACTCACAATCATTTCCTTCATTCGACCACTCGGCAGCTCTCGAAAAGCGGCGATGAAGGTGATCACCTCCTTCCGCTTCTTCCGCCTGCTGTTGGCCGCCGCCCAGTTCGCGATCGCCGCCTTCTTCAGCGAAATCTGCGCGCGCGTCGCTCAGACGACCTGCGGACTCGGCGGTTCGTTTCCGCTTCGTTCTGGAGTGATCGCTCCGATTGCAGCCGGCAATTCGACGTCCTTCCGGTCGGAGAGCCTCCATTGCGTTCGGGTGGGCACAAAACGCTGCTTCCGCTCATTCCTCGGCTGCTTTCAGTTGGACCTGCTGGCGGCACTGCGCGCGGCCGCGACGGAGGGCCGCTTCACGCACAACGACGAGTGGATCTCGCTGCTGATCGCCGCCGCCGCCCTCGTCCTCGTCCTGCTGCTGGGCGGGCAGATTCGCCTCCGCATCGACAAAGCGGAGAGCTGGCCGCACGTGGGCTGCGCGGCGGTCGAATTCCTGCTCCACACGACGCCCGTCGTGGCGCTCTGCCTCCTGAACGCGCCGCCTCTCCGCTCGGCGGCCGTCGGCGTCGACGACGTGGCCGAGCGCTTCGAAGTGAACGTGATCATCGTGAGTTCGCAGAAGAAAGGGTCCACTCACTCGTCACTCGCTTCCAGGCCCTGCTCACGATCTCCATTTCCACCTTTGTGCTCGAAAAGACCCTGATGCTTTTCTTCTCCATCCACCGCCACCCGGCCGTCATTCCGCGCCCGCCCATCCGCTTTTCGTTCCCCTTCTCGTACGTGCGCTACGAACAGCCCGGTCGCCCGCAGTCGGTTGAGTGAAGAGAGCGAAATAAACGTGTGAAGTCTTGCTTGCTTTGTGCTTCGACATGTTTGGTGAGTAGAAATGAACAGGACCAGCGGTAGACGGCGCTTCGCGCCGTCCCCAGCTGGGGGAGTCATTAGACTGGTGCGTATCGAATGCTTTTGTCGACTTTGTTGACGCATCACGTGCTCGTCGCAACGGAAGAACGCTGAGTCGCGCTTCACAAACGCTCGAGGTTAATGAAAGCTCTGCGAAGAGGCCTTTACTCACTACACACGCCACCGTCCGTCCATTACGCTCTTACGGTCCCAAGGAAAACCGATCCAAACTGCGAGAGCCGCACGGGAATGCAGTTTTCGAGGACAACGGCGCGCACAACGCTATTCTTAACCCGCAAACAACGCTGAATAGTAGGTTTTGACCCCAGCAAACGGAAAAAGTGAGTGCTGATTGCGGCACCCAAAGAAGGCGACCGCAAAGCCAAAGTACAACCCTCCACAACAAAACGATCCATCACTTTTTGGACACAACGGTTTTAAAATCTAAAACGGTGAAAAGGTCCGACACTACGTGCTCGACATTTCTGCCAAGTTTTAGAGTGATCGGTCCACGCATGCCCGATCCGCCCGCTTTTCGTGCGATATCACGGGGTTGGTTCGCGTAAGCCGCGGGGGCCAAGCGGGCCAAACACGACAACAAAATGCGCACCATTGGAAAGCCCAGATTCTGCGCTTTTAAATGAGCCCACACATGTATCGTCACACCCGATAGTCGATGAGAACGGCGAGGTCGAAATTCGCCCGAAATTTTCGAACCGACACACAATTTTCGGTCCATGAGCCTGAGCTTCGCGCAACCCCTCCGAATACACACGCTGGCTTAAAAGATGCGCAAGACCTTTTTCTAGGTACGTTTTTTTTTGTTTGGCGCCTAAAATTCTGGGAGCCGCGAACGGTGCGTTCGAGTGCGGACCTCTTCGATTTTCTGCCCCGACCTTTCGTCTTTGAGCGATCACAACTTTCTTCAACAACATTTTCTGATGATGCGGTCAACTGATAATCTGTTCTTCGTTTCAAGGCGCATCTTTTCGTCCACAGGGCGGGTGAATTCGGACGGCGGCGCAGAACGGTACGGCACCGAACGACGGCACGGAACGTTCAACGTCCCCGCCGCCGGTCGAAATGCACATTTTCGGATTTCGCGCTGGCAACTTCCTCTAGCCAGAAAAAATTTCAAATCGATTAGACGAAAGATGAAACGATTGAGAGGGGGAGGTGTCGGACAAACAGAAAGCCACATTCTTTTGTGCCAGCGCGTGAGTGCGCCCTTTCGGCGAGCGAGTTTGCGGAACGCTCGAACGGGCCAACCGCGGGGCCAAACGGCTTGAAACTTTCACATCACGGGTTATTTTCGCCAACTTCCATCAGCCAAAAAGTTTTTGAAGTCGCAGCAGCTGTTTGAACGGGCGAAAGTTACTCCATTTACGGGGGGATCAGTCGTGTTGACGGGAGTGGGACGTGGGCAGAAGCGAAGTCGCCAACGAACAGAATTTGCATGAACGAAGGAAATGGACGAAAGAACTCCCGCTCTTTCCCGCTGACTCGCTGGCTGCCATTCGACTGCAAGAACGTGCTGCGGATCGGCGACTTCTCTCGCGCCATGGAGTGAGTCCCTTCCCCACATGCACGCCCACCTCCTTTGCAGGAAACAAATGCAGACGACGAGCTCTTTGGCGAAGCCGAACGGGAAGAACGAAGTGCGCGGCCGGAACAAAGTGAGCGCGGCGGCGGACGCGGCGATCGCCGCCTTCGTCCAAGCGACCGTCCAGGCGGGCGTCGAGGGGTTGCGGCGGGAGTTCGCCGAGATCAAGGGCTACATGCCGGCGACACCCGCCTGCACCGCCTTCTCGGAGCCCGCCAACGAAGCCCGCAATCGCTACAAGGACGTCGTTTGTCTCGATCAAACGCGCGTCGTCCTCACGCTCAACGTGCCGCCCGAGACAGGTCCGTTCTCCCCGTCTTTTCTCCTCACTGCTCTCCTTTTCGTTGCAGACTACGTGCACGCGAACTTTGTCAAGATGGAGGGCGTGGACCGGGTGTTCATCGCGGCGCAGGGCCCGCTCGAGGGCACCACGGCCGACTTCTGGCGAATGGTCTACCAGGAGAGCGTCTCGACCATCCTGATGCTCAGCCGCTGCGAGGAGGCCGGCAAGATCAAATGCTTCCAGTACTGGCCCACCGAGCAGGGCGCCTACAAGAACTACGGGGCGATGTTCGTCAACAACAAAAAGGCGAGAGCGGGCGCTCGTTCCACTCATTCCTCTCCTCGTTGCAGACCGAACAACGCGACCGCTTCATCACGTTCACGCTGGAGGTGCTGCCGGACGGGTGCTCCAACTCGTGCATCGTGCATCTCATCCAGATGGTCGATTGGCCCGATCGCGGCGTTCCGACCAGCGGGATGTCCGTCCTGCGGCTGCTCAAGATGCTGCCCAAGGTCCTCCCCTTCATCCCCTTCCATTCAGCCCGTTTGCAGAACAAACACGCCGGTCCCACGGTCATCCACTGCTCGGCGGGCATTGGGCGCACCGGGACGATCATGTGCGTCGAGACCGCGATCTCTCGCCTGTGGAAGGGCCAGGCGGTGGAGGTCTGTTCGTCCGCCCCCCTCCATCCACCCACCCGCTCGCTGCAGATGAAGAAGGTCGTGTGCGAACTCCGCGACCGCCGCGCCTCGATGGTCCAGACGGAGGGGCAGTTCGTGTTTGCGCACCTGGTCGTCCTCTGCTACATCAACGTGAGTCCACTCCGTCCTCTTGCTCGTCTAATCGAAGGAAACCAGGCCAAAATGCCGAAGCACCGCAGCGCCGTCATGGAGTTCTACGAGCAGTTTCGTCAGGCCCAATTGAACTGAGCGGTCGTGTGCGGGAATAAACGAGTGCATCCTTTGTTTGGCGAATGCGAACGAGTAGCTGTTGTGCGACTGAAAGCGGTTGTGGCAACAAGGAGCGTGCGGCAACACAACGTTCTCTTTGCGGTTCGTGTTGAAAATAGGGACAAGTGAACAAGTGGATTAGATTTTCCGCGACCTGCTCGGCACGTGTTTCCGCGGACAACACGGAAGTTCCCACCAGAAAGCGCCGAAGTTCACACGTTGCACCTGCCGCTCGTTGCTCATTTGTTTTCGTTCTCCGAGGAGAGCAGTCTTTCCTCGCTTTCTTGCCGATGCTTTCAATCAATTCTCTGCTGCTTCTGCTCGTCTTTCTCTCGATTCCGACAGGCGGCCGGGCGACGGACTCGTTCGACGTCTTCGGGCGCCTTGAATGCGAAGGAGAGCCGCTCGTGAATGCCGTGAGTCCCTTCTATCGGCCCGCAGCACTCCTTCTTGTTTAGTGGGTGGTGTTTTACGCGACCGACCGGTGGCTGGCCGAAGACGCGCTGTGCGCGGTGAACCGAACGGACGAGCGGGGCGACTTCGCCGTTCGCGCGCGACAAACGCGGCTGTTCGGCCTGCAGTCGGCCGGCAATCTGGTTTTCTTTGCGTGAGTTCTCCTTTCGTTGCAACAACTCCTTTCGTCTTGCAGCAGACACTCGTGCAATCAGACCCGGCCCAGATGCTCGCAGTTCGCCGTCCGATCGGAAGTTTGGGCCCGCAGGCGGCGCGTGGCCGAGCGGCACAATTTGGGCCGAAAAGACGTTCGTTGGGTGTTTTCTACCGCCTGCCCCGAGCGCTTCGCTGATGACCTTTCCGGCGATTTTATCGGTCCCGATTGCCGTTAATTCTTGTGGATTAAATGAGGGCTCCACTTGGCAGCAGTTCGTAGTTCGGTTGTGGCAAGCATGAGCGGAAGGTACATAGGAGCAGATTCCAAGAAGCAGACGAAACGAGGTTATCGCTCGACCTTAATCAAACGAAATAAGCGGCTAACACTCGTTACAAAGAACGGGCCGCCGACTTCCGCGTGCCCGGATGTCAAAAAGAACCAACTGATCGCTCGGTTGGAAGGAACATTGTCAAAGACTGCCGAATTTGAATGCGGCTAACCAGGAGCAACACTGAAAACGTGGGCGTCATTCGGAAGTTCACCGAGGCAGGCAGAAGAGCGGCGAGTCGTCCGCCCGCGATGCGCTCCTCCTTCCAGCAGTTTATCACGTTCGTCGGGTGCGCGAACGGGCACGGCGGCCGCCTGCCGGGCTGCGGACGGGCGGCGGCGGTGCTGCGCGACTCCGAGTTCCTGAAGCGATCGCGGCAAGCTTCCCATTCGTCCTCATACTCCTTCTGTCTTTGCAGGATCCCCTACGAGTGGGCGAACGTGGTCAGCGAGCCCGAAACTGACCGCCGCCGACTCGAAGCACTCCCGGGTTCGTTCCGTCGAAAAGAAAGAGCGTTCTGATGCATGTTTGTTGCAGAAGTGATCGCCGTGAACAAGACGCTCGCCCACGCGACCAAACTGGCCGTCCAGCACCAGCGCGAGCTCGTGGTCATCGGCGGCGACCACTCGTGCGCAATCGGCACCTTCTCGGGCGTGGCGGCGGGCGTGCAGCCGCGCGGACGCGTCGGCCTGATTTGGATCGACGCCCACTTGGATGCGCACACGCCGCTCACCAGTCACTCGGGCAATCTGCACGGAATGCCGATCGCTCACCTGCTCGGCCACGGCGACTCCGCCCTCTGCGGCCTCTTCGACTTCCTGCCCAAACTGCGGCCCGAACACCTCGTCCTCATCGGCGCCCGCTCGTTCGAGCAGGAGGAGCGCGAGTTCCTCGAGTCCATGAACGTGAGCCGTCTGATCGATTGCTTTCAGTTCAATGCATTCATTCGTACTTCAGGTGCGCATTTTCTACATGGAGGAGGTGCGCGAACGCGGCTGCTACGCCGTCCTCAAGGAGGCCATCGAGCACACCACTGACGGGACCTGCGGCTTCACGCTCAGCGTCGACCTCGACGCCTTCGATCCGCAGGACGCGCCGGCCATCGGATGGTGAGTCGCCTGCACTCCTCGCCCACTCATCTCCCGCTTGCAGCCCCGAGACGGGCGGCATCTTGGCGGACGAGTTCCTGCGCGCGGTCGGCCGCGTGGACCTCCGGAAGCTGTTGGCCACCGAAGTGGTCGAGTTCCTGCCCGTGCGCGACTCGCCGGACCGCCGCACGGAGAAGCTCGTCGTCAAACTGATCCACCAGCTGTACGCCAACAAGTGGGGCCTGCGCTGAGCACGAATAAACACGTCGTTTCAGGTCGTTGTAACTTGAAACTGGCGGAGTTCAGCAAAGCCGGCGTTCCAACAAAAATAAGACTCGCATAAGAACCTCGACGTCGGAAAGACGGCAAACCTCAAAACGTGAAGCTGGCAGTGCTTCTTGCGAACAAACGAGAAACTCGTTCAGATCTCAGGTGAGGAGAACGAAAAAAGCGAACAGTTTCTTGCCCCTGTCTCGAACGGAAGGAGGGCAACGAGGCGAGAAGCGGCCCTCCGCTCATTTCGTTTCTTTTCGTTCAGCGGAAGGCGGCCGATTTCTGTCTTCGATTGACTGCCAGTCTTCACCAAAATGCCTGAAGGCGAAGCTGTGAGTTTTCTTTTCTTTTCTTCTACTGCTCGTCAGTTTCAGGAAGTGGATTGGCGTCTGCCCGTCGCCCTCTGCCGTCCTTACCGCTTCGTTTTGGTCGTCGCGTTCGTCTGCTTTCTGGTCGGCTTCCTGCTGATCGCCAACTCGCGCGGAGGGTCGGCGCCCCGCTCCACCGGCAGCATCCCCGCGAACGCCCGGCCGGCCACTCGGAACGACAGCCGACCGGAAGCGGCGCCGAACGGCACGGCGGTCGAGGCGGCGGAAATGCGGGCCGCTTTGAACGCGACTCGTCCGTCCACCAAAGGCGAGGAAGCGACGAGTGTGCCCTCAATCCTTCTCGTTGCAGCCCCGGCCATCGAACGCGTCAAACGGAAGCCAAAGGAGCCGCGGATTCACTGCTGGATCACCACGTGGGACGAACGCGTGGACCGGGCGCTCGCCGTGAATCAGACGTGGGCGAAGCACTGCGACAAGACGGTGTTTGTGACGCCGCCGGAGGTGAGCGATCGGCCCTCCGTCCTCTCATCTCGCCTCCTTCCAGTGCCTGAACCTCTCGGCGCTGGAGACGGGCGTGGCGGACGGCCGCAACGGGCTGTGGAACAAGACGCGGCAAGCCTTCAAGTAAGCACTCCCGCCTTCCTTTCTCCACTCTCTCCTCCCGTTGCAGGGCGATCTACGAGAAGGACCTCGAAAACTTCGACTACTTTATGAAGGGGGACGACGACGTGTTCGTCCAAGTGCCCCGCCTGCGCGCGATGCTCGCCGCCCACTCGCCCGACGACGCCACGTATTTCGGCTGTCGCTTCAAGCCCTACGCCAAGCAGGGCTACATGAGCGGCGGCGCCGGCTACGTGATCAGTCGGTGGGTGCCGAAGGAAGGAGTCGAGTGCTCATTGACGTCGTTCAGCGAGGCGCTTCGCCGCTTTGGCGAGGGACTCGACACAACGGAGAATTGCGGCCCGGGCAGTCAGCCGGAGGACCTGCAGATGGGCCGCTGTCTGGAGGCCCTGAACGTGACGGCGATGGACACTCGCGACGAACAGGTGAGTGCGTACGAGGTCTCAATGGATGAATGCGAGCTTCAGGGTCGTCACCGCATGTTCCCGCTGCACGTGGCCGGTTTCTTCCACGGGCCGCCCGACTGGCTGCTGAAATATCTCTACTACGAGTACCCCGGCCCTCACGTTCGTTCTCTCTTCTCTTTTCGGTAGATGGCCGCTGTTTGCAGACCGAGAAAGCGGAGTACCTGATCTCCGTCCACTACGTGGACATTCCGGAGCTCTACCGCCTGTACAAGGAGTTCTATTGAAGCGACGAGTGTCTTCTTCCGCAATAAACATTTTTTTCGTTTGACCGGAAGGTTCCTCTTCACGCACGCGGTCGTGTACTTCGAGTCCGGAGCGGAGACATCTTTGGAGTCAGCTCGTTTCTTATCCGCCCGCAATCTCCGTTTTCACGCGACATCTTTCGATCAATCAGTCCAATTATTCACCGGCCCAACGAACGGAACGGAGTGAACGAACGCGATGAATCGACGGTCGGCCGCGAACGCCGACTGTGAGGCGTGTTTGTTCACGTGGCCCGCTTCCAGTGGACCCTTTCAGTTCACGCTCACTTCTTCCCGGCTTGAATTCACGAATTTCGAAAAGAAACTCGACGCAATCGGGAACGAGCGGATGCGCAGCGCCGTCTGAGGATTCACCCGTTCGGCATCCGGTTTTTCGTCGATTTGTGACGGGCGGGAATCTTCGGCGCGGTGGTCACTCCTCTCGCTTAGTGGTTGAAAAGAGAGGCCATCAATTAGGTAGCTGGCAGTCTGCGAGAAAGTAATGAGCGAATGTCATTCGAGTGTGTCCACGAGCACGAGGCGGAAGATGCGACCACTGCGGAACTGTGAACGTTTCACTTCCCTCTTCCTTTTTGTGCTCTTTCTCTTCTACTTCTACTCCCTGGTACGGGATGACGAGCAGCCTTTAAGCTTCGACTTTCAACCGTTCGAACAGTGAGTCTTTCTTTCGTACTTGTGCCTGATTGCTCCGTTGAGTGCGCTCATCGTGGACGAGAAGTGTTTGCTGCGATTGGAGGCGAACGGCAGCTGCAAATTTCCCATCGAGGTCGCCGTCTTCGAGCAGCCGGGACGGACGTTCGAGGAGCTCGTCCGGAAACTCAGCCCGCATTTCACGGCCACTCATCGCGCGCAGTACACGGCCGGAATGAACCACGTGGCGTTCATCTCGTTGGGCAAATCCACTCGACGGTTGATGTCGATGCAAGTTCATTTCTTCGTTCCGTCTTGAATGTGTCGATGACTTCAGAGGATCGATGGAAACTCGCTTGCACGCCCTGCAAGCGGCGGGCGGCCAACTCGTGCGCGTGCCCACAAACACCCGCCGTTTCCTCCGCAATTGGTCGAACTCCCGCTTCGTCGACTGCTTGAACCTCCGGGTGGACCGGCAGTGGACGAAACGAACCATTCAGGCGACGGAAATGGGCGAAGTCTCCGTGCTGCGCGAGTTCCTTGACGAGAACGCCGCCTCGATGTTTCTGATCGGCGGCACACTCCTCGGCGAGTCCCCCCGTTTTTCGTTCGATCAATCGCTTGTTTCAGGTTGGTACCGAGAGTGCGGCCTCATTCCGCACACGCAGGACCTCGACTTCGCCGTCCACTCTAACGAACTGACCGCCGAGTTGGTGGAGAAGATCGAGCAGAAGTTCCGCCTCGCCCACAAACTGGGGACTTTGGAGGATTCCTTCGAAATGACGCTGAAGCTGGCCGATGTCACTGCGGATCTGTTCCTCGTGTATCCGCTGAACGAGACGAAATCCTTCACGACGGTCGTGGATTTCGGTCGTCGGAGGACGTTGATGGCCGTCTACCCGCGGATCTCTCGTCTCTGCACGGGACTTTTGTTGGGTTCTCTTGTGCACGTCCCATGCAATGTGCAGGAGGTGTTGAAGGTGAGTATACGGCAGAAGACACTAATGAATTCGGTCGATTGCAGGCGGACTACGGCCCCAAGTGGCGGGAAGACCGGCCGTCCGGCGACTACTCGTACCTGAACGCCCCCAATCTCGCGCCTTTCCTCGAGCACACGGCCGAGGAATTCGAGAAACGAATCGTGATCTCATGGACATGCTTCTTGTTTTATTGCTGGAGATGAACGCGAGCAAATGGGAGAGTTAAGGGAGAGGGCAAGAGTATTGCAATGGACCCAAAGACGAGGTAGGCGGAGATCACGCGTGTGTTCGGTCCTCCTCGTCGGCGAGCGGCTCCTCGGCGGGCGCCTTTTCGGTCGACTTCAACGAAACTCGCCGCGGAATGCCCGTCTTGCCGGGGGCCTTCGGAGTGGCGGCGATTTCGGGCGTCTTCTCCAGCGGCTGGTCGGCGACGCCGCCCGTCTTCACTTCGCTCGGCTCGTTCCCTTTGGCCATGCTCGCCGGGCCGTGCAGTTTGATCATGCGCTTCTGATGGCGCCAATAGACGGGCATGATCAGATATTTGAGCAGGGACCACGGGAACAGGTGCCGGAGGAGCATCTGAACAAACAAACAAGTGGTGATCGCCCTCCTCTTCTTTTGTCCACTCACTTGTATCTCGTGGTTGAAGCAGCCGCTCGTGATCTTGGCCAGCCCCAGCGTGTTCACCGCTTGCCGGCAGAAGCTCTCCGGCGTGACCACGAACAACGAGCCGGACTGGAGGGCACAACAAGAGAGTTCAACCACAAAGAAGGACACTCACTTGATAGTAGGTCATCTTGGTGGCGATGAGGGCGGGCGTCAAGCACTGCACGTTGATCGTTTTGTACTCTCGGTCGACGGCCTCGCAGATGAACGAAATCAGCGATTTGGCGGCCGAGTAGGCGGCCAGAAGGGGGATCGGCCGGAAACCCTGCGAGGAGGAGAGGACGACGATCTGACCGCCGCCGTTCCGCTCCATCGGCGCCAACACGCACGAAATGAACTGCAAAAAAGAAGGGAATGTGATAAGTGCGAGAAGGCAGCACGCACGTCCGCCGAGCCGTAAGCGTTCACTTTCAGGATCTGCTGGTCGGCCTCCGGACGGTCGCCGTAGCGCTCCAGGTACTCCCGACCGACGCCCACACTGTTCACTGCAAACACAACCACTCAAATAGAAGATGAACTCAGAGAACCCACCAACGAATCCAATGTCAATCGTGTTCAAATAGGCGCGCAATTTGGCGTAGTCCCCGTCGAAGAAGTCGAACGTGTACGTCTGCACTTGGGCGTTGTAATCCGCTTCTTCAACCAACACATGTGCAAAGGAGGAAGGAAGAAGAACCTACCCAGCTCGTTCTTGACGGCTTCCAGCTTCTTCGGATTCCGCCCGACCAAAACAAACTTCCGAAGGCCGCGGCGGGCCAATTCGAACGTGTACGCCTTTCCGATGCCGTCGGTCCCGCCTGAAACCACCGTCCAACGAGGACTGAACGAATGGAACAGTTGAGTAGAAGGAAGAAGGCTGGTCGCTCACCGATAGCCGCTCAAACCGGGCCGATAGAACTGCGGGATGATCAGGTAGAGAACGATCGAGTGGAGGAGTGCGAAGAACGTTCGCAGAAGGCGGTACGAAACGTAGACGGTGACCACGTAGGCCACGGCGTAAACCCCGTACATAAGGAACCACATCTTTCTAAAACAAATGCGTGAAGAAGGACCGGGCGGAATTATCAAAACGGCACGCGCGGAGCACAAGCGGCACAAGCGAGACAAACTGGGTACCGGTGTTCGTTTCTTTCTTGCCCAGCAGAGGCGCCGCCTTCGGCGGCTCCCTGCTTCTTTACGTCTTTGTTTAACATAGAAGACCGTGTGCGTCAACTTTCAATGCATATTAAACAGTATTTGAGCATTAAACCGCAAGAAAAGTGCAGATGAATCGATCTACCGCACAGCGAAAATTGGTTCCAACAGCGCTCCACTCAAACGGCCGCAGCTTCGCTCAAAACAGTCTATTCGGTGCAACTCTTTCACCACCGAGTAGCTGAGTAAATTTGCTACATGTCTATTGCACTTTCAAGCACCAAAAGATTCATTAACCGTATGAAAAATTCACAAAACCGCAAAAAATTTGAAGAGCAAAACTTTCGACCCCCCCGGTTCGATATTTACGGTTCAGATTTTGATCGATCTCTGTACGCCATTCGATTACCAATTGTCCAATGCATCTACGTGAGTTTTTTAGGTTCGCGTTTCTGCCCATGTTCGAAGATACGCGCAAAAAACCGACCTTCAAACCCGCCCACGCGGAAACGGCGCTGCCTCGCTACAACGGCACTTTTATTAAAAGGAGTCAATTGGAGTGGGTAGACGACGTTGAGATTTACACGCATGCCGAATTTTATGTTACTGGAAGGACGGCAAGTACTCGAAAAAGCGGATCGTATATGGCCAAAAATCGCGACTTTTTGACCTTTTACCTGCAATATCTCGCGAACGCGTCGGAATTTCGGAAAACGGGTTTTTGTTCCGTAATCAGCGTAGACGACTTAGTATGTGTGGGTTTTGTGGGCGCGTGAAACTCGATTTGCGTGACATACATCATCACGCATTAGGGGGAGGGATCAGTTGTGTGCACGAGCAACCGGAACGGAAGTGCAACGTCGAAAGGCGGTTGCTTTAAAGGCGCGCGGGCACAACGTTCTCCGATCGGCGGCCGCCGGCAGACCGCCGAGTGCGTGCGGAATCGCGGAAAACGATCGAGAAACAAACGAGCGCTCGAGTGCGAACGTGCGCCTTCGGGACAACGTCTCGGTTTCCAACCGGGAACGCCTTCGAATTCGATCGCGAGTTCGAATGTCCATCGAAAGCAGAGGAGGGCCCTCCGAGCAGACTGCAGCTGCAGGATTGCTAACGAGAGCGCGAACCGACCGCTGTCCATCCACAAGCTAAAGCGGGCGCATATTCGAGCAAAATCCATTCGACCTTCTTTCCGCCACCTCGACGATAAAATCGCCGCAATCTCCGCCGAACGGGGCGGCGAGTTCTCGACGGCAGCGGGCGAAATCCAAACGAATGACGGGGAATCTATTTCTTCCACGCTCGTCTCGAATTCGTCGCTCATCGCAAAAGAAAGCAACGAGCGATCCGCCCGATTGAGCAGCGGAAATGAGCGAAATTCAAGGAGGAGCTCCTCGTTGCCGCCCACTCGTGAACCACACGAACAACAAACAGCGGAGTTTCGTGAAGGTCGCGCCGATTTGTGGTCGTTCGATTCGAACGGAGCGGCGGGAGTGTGTGCGAGAGTTGAATCGGTGCTCGGCGGAAACAAAACACTCGAGCGTGCGGTCAACAAGGCACCATCAACAACGAAACAAACGAGGACTGAAGGACATTCGCGATCCTTCAAGCCTCAAATAAACAAAAAGTAAACAGTCCATTGCACTCGCCCAAAACCTTTGAAAAAGTGGGCGCAAAAAGACGACGGAAAAGCCGCCGACTGAACCTCCGGAATCCGCCCGCCTCGTTCCACTTGCGGCAACCCAATTCCGCCCGCTCGATTGCATCCCGCCCGCCTTTCTTCTCGTTGCTCTCCGCCCCGCACTCCGCCGCCCCGCGTGCGGCACTCCGGACGGCGACCCGCACGCCGAAATCCGACCGCTTCTTCGAATTTTGGGCCGTCGCACGACCGCCGCTGATCCAAATCTCCGCCCTGCGCGTTTGCAGCCGTCCGAAGATCGCCGCCTTGATCCACTCACTTGCAGCTGCCTGGGCGGCCTGCTGAGATCGGCAGCGCGGAGTAAGCGGATTGATTCGGATTCCTATCAACGCTTTTGCTGGAGATGCCTTACAAAGTTGTATTTGAAGACCAGCTGCTCCTTCTTCCGTTCAACGTCTGCCTTGCAACCACGGAGTAGCACACGCGTTCGATCGTTTGTTCCAAAACGGTTGATCGACGTGTGGGCGGCGAGACGAGCGATCCCTTTTGTGCAAGACACGCGGTTTAAACACTTCGTACGGCACGCGGAGTGTGCGCGGTGTGTTCACCGATTGTGAACAGTTCGCACAAAAAAAGCACAACGGGCACATTGAAACACCGGAAGAAGGTGACGACTGCCGTTGCCATCCTCACACGATCAATACACAGAACACGCATAAAAGCAAGCAGTTCCTTTCAGAGCACTTTTCTGACAGCCTCCTGTGCTCGTGAACGTCGACCACTAAAAGAAACTCACTCGTTCTGTTCTGCCAGAAGTGCGTTCCCCAATTCGCCTCAATTATTTCTTCCTCCTGCGCGTTTAAGGCCACTTCGCTTTGAAGAGGGCTGTCGATGGTGAGGATTTCTTAGAATTCATTTGGTCACAAAAATCACTCGGAGCTGGATTAAACGTCTTTTGCTCTCGTATATCTACAGCCGAAAGCAAAACGGAAGCCGCCGTTGGATGCGATCTCCATTCGGCAACCACTCTCAATACAGCGAATAGCCGACAGCTGGCCGTGAAGAACTAAAAGCAACGAGTAGCCGCCCGTCGACACGGAATTCATCAGCAGTGGGGCTTGTTCGATTGTTCCGAGGCTGCAAGGGCGCCAGCCGGTCGCTCCGATCGTTCTCCTCTCGGCCTCCGCGCGGTCGATCGGCCGCAGTTGCGTGCAGTTTTGCCACAACCGCCGACTTTTCCACTCATTCCAGCAGACCTGCCGGTTGGTACCGCCGCGGTACCGCCAAGCGTTTTGTACCGCTGACCGCCAAGCGTGGCGGTATGCGGTATGGCCACCGCCGACCGCAAAAGCTTCGCGGTACCGCACCGCCGACCGGGTAAAATTCGCGGTACCGCACCGCATACCGCAAATATTTGGCGGTACCGCACCGCTGACCGCCAGTGGAAATATATTATGTCCATGAACGACGAAGATAAGGTGCTAGAGGATCTTAGAAAGGTCAAATACGTCGCGGTATGATGCGGTACCGCCGGCGGTCAGTGGAAGAGCGGTATGCGGTGCGGTACCGCCAAGCTTATGCGGTCGGCGGTGCGGTACCGCCAAAATTTCGCGGTATGCGGTGCGGTACCGCGAAATGCGGGCGGTCAGCGGTGCGGTACCGCGAAGTTTTTGCGGTCGGCGGTGGCCATACCGCATACCGCCAGGTTAAGCGGTAAGCGGTCAGACCGCGGCGGTACGTGCGGTGCGGTATACCGCGGTAGGTCTGCATTCCAGTGGATTCGCGTTGGTGAGCGGCGTTCTAGCAACTGCTCACGACCTTTCGATTTGTTTGGAACAACCGAACAAAATGGAATTATAGGGCGCAGCGGTAATTTAACTTACACACGCCAACAACACACAATTGATCGCCTGCTCATCGTGGGGCGAGCGCATCGGATGGCACATTACTCGTTCGGCTGTTCATTACGGGAGTGCCGTGAGCGAGAAGCTGCCCGCGGGATCACACAACGTCCACTCGTGATCAATTCATGGAACATAGCGGGCTGGCGGCCGAACGAGTAAACGAATCGGATTGAGCGGTCGCCAACACCTGAGAATAGGACCTTAACGAGCATTCGATTCTAATCCATTCAGCGGGAAGAAACAAGTATACCGGCGGGTTTGACTCGCTACCAAATGAAAGAACGACAGAACGGACGTGTTGTTGCGAACCGCAGGCAGGCACGACGTGGATCGCTAGCCCGATCGCTCCACTCGCTGTTCATCCGCTGATGTTGGTGTGGAGACCATTCGGTTTTCTGAAAACGAGCAATACACAGGAGGGGATGCACGAGAAGACGTCCACTCGCCGCCGGAGCGAATCAGTCGGCCGTCACTCAAGTGCTCGGTTGCTGGCGGCTTTTGAGCGGCCGAATCCAACGAATTTTCGAACCAGGCAGCCGAACAGCTTCTTTGCGTTCCCGCCGGTCTCCAGAGGGTGTCCGCAAAAAGAAATGCCGCCCAGCGATGAACGCCCTTCCGAATTGCGGAAACGTGGCTTTTGTCTTTGTCTACCGATCGCTTCACGAATACGCGAAGGTTTAAGTGCTGCTTGCTTGCTGTAACAACAAAAGCCCACGGAGTTGTGTTTCCCCTGATTACTCACTGCAACCCATTTGTTGGTTGGAGTGAAATTGGTCGTCCGTACGTGCCGAATGGCTTCTTGTGACCTTTCGGTGGGTAACAACACGTGAAATCTTGCTCTTTTGTCGAATTGTCGGCACATGATGCTCAATGTTCAATGGCCAATTGGAACACAATTCGGTAAGCCGCCTGACCTCTGGTGGACACCCGAATGACGTTTGTGTGGAGTGACGTGTGCCGATGTCTTGATTCGTCACTCTCTTCCTCTGATTTCTCTCAAAGAAGTTTATTTCCTGAACGTTGAGACATAAGCGAGGGGTGGATGAAGTGGAAAGAAGCAGCCAATCCAATCGAGTGCAATCGGAGGAGTGAGTGGGAGTCCATTGGGTTAATGGGTGGTGGATATGCGAGAGGTTAGAAGAACGAAGTCCATCATTGAGTACAAACACTGCGATCATTCCGACTGGGCGGCGAGCATCTTCGCTTGCCAAAGGAGAAGCAGCTGCGAGGTGAGCAGTTGGGCGGCGTTCGGCCCGAAGGGCGGCAGCGGGGCGGGCGGGAAGAGGCTGTTCGGGAAGCCGCCCGCCTCCGCCGGCTTCATCGGCGAGCCCATCGCTGCGGCGAGAAAGTCGAACGGCGGCAGCGGCGAGACGGACGCCGACGAGGAGGTCGTGAACTTGGACGGCGACTGGGCCTCGTTCGCCTCCTCCAGCTGCAGGCTCGTGTTCCGCACCGCCGAGTTCCACTGCTCCAGCGAGGCCGAAGTGACCGTCTTGCGGAAACGTGCGCGACGGTTCGAGAACCAAACCTGCAGAAGAAGCGGATGAGTGAATGCGGCTTCTTCATTTGAAACTCACTTGAATCTTGCTCTCGCTGAGGCCCGTCTCGCGCGAGATCTGCTCTCGTTGCTGAGCGTCCGGGTAGGTGTTCGAGTGGAAGGCGGCCTCCAAACACTCCAGCTGGTCGGGCGAGAACCACGTCCGGCAGCGTCGATTGCCCAACGCGCCCGGGTACAAGGCGGGCAGGTTGTTCGGAAAGGCGGCCTCCTCGTCGCCGTCTGTAATGCGCACGAATGTCAATCGAAATGAGTCGTTTAATTGCCGCTTCCCGCAAGAAGCGAGAAGACCTCGTCCTTCTTCCTGCCCGCTCCAAGCCGTGAACGGAGCGTTTAATCGTCCACTCGGCGGGCATTTCGGAAGCGAAACGAGACGCGTGCGAAAGGCGCTAATTTCCTCGTCGAACAGCCGCCAATTAAGCGGACCACGATCCGTCTTTCGTGGATGTTAAACGCCCATTTGCGGAGCGGAGTGGGCATCCACGAACCGCAACCACCGTACTTCTTCTCAGAAGCCGCGCACTCACCTCCGCTTTCTTCGCCGAGGATCCCGCTGATGCTGTGCTTGAGCGCGTGGCCGCCCGGCTTGCCGCGATGATTTCGAATGAGTTTGGCGATCGAGTGGGCCGACGGGACGGCCGACCGGTCGCAAACGCCGTTGTTCATGAGCAGACTGCGGATTTGGGCGGCCGGCATGTCGGGATTCTGATCGTGCAGCTCGAGCGCCTTCCGCTCCAACCCCTCCAGCTGCTTGCGGTGTGTCTTGGAGGTGCCGCCGATCTGGCCGGGCACCACCGTTCCGGTATCCGCGTAGCGGTAGAGGATCTTCGATACGCAGCCGTGCGACACGCGCAACTGCCGACTGATGTGACACGGCCTGCAAAGAAAGCGAGCAGATGGGAGAAGAGGGCAGAGAGACCGCTCACTTGATGCCCTTGGCGGCCAGCTCAACGATCTTCAAGCGAATGTGATGCGGAAGCGGGCGACCGTTGATGAACACGCCGCCCAACTGGTTCACGCGGCCCTGCAAGCGAGTGAGCGGTCAGTGAGTGCATCTTTTTGCTGCATCCCCCTTCTTCGTACTCTTCTTCCCACAGTACCCGCCCTCATTCATGCGTGACTAAAACATTCGGAGGGCAAACAGGCGCGCGGAATGATTGCGGATCGTGGCTGCGATTAATGAAACACAAACAGGAGGCGCCCGGTCGCTAATTAACGAATCCCCGAGCGAACTGTTTGCTCAGAACGCCCTCGATTTCTCGTTCCTTGATCCAATCCCAGATCCCCCTCACTTACGGTAAGCGGGAGCAGAAGAGCGGAGGAATCCGAAGTCATGACCGTCGCACTCGACCGACCGGAGCGGGGAAATGAACCCGAAAGCGTCCACTTGTTTCCGCCGACTTCAAAAATCACCCCACCGCCCTCCCCTTTTTCGTACTCGTGGCATTTGCGGCCGCTTGATTTCGATACAAAGCGCTCGCGTTCGCTCGAAGTTTGTTGCGGAAGAGTACGAAGAGGCACCCGGGCGACCGATTGCACACGCAACACACACGTACCTGCCCCATGACGTTCACGAAGGCCAACGACGGCGACTTCTCCGGGTTGGTCGACGAGGCCGAGTGCTGCGAAAACGAAGAGGAGTGTTGGGAGGCGGACGAGAAGTCCTGCGAGGAGGACGAGGAGTCGTCCGACGACGAGGATCCCGCGCGTTGCTTCGGGTCGATCGGCGGGCTCAGTTCCATTGCGTTGATTCGAGAGAGAAGTGTGCGCTTCGAAGCTGCAAACGAGAATGGGTAAAAAGATCACGGGTGAAGACCACGAGTAAAAAAGGCAAACGACACGTCCGCGAGTGATTACCGTAGGCCGCCCGCCCACACGCCTCGCCGACGAGCTCCGCCGACGGGCAGCCGCCGAATGATTCGATTCGCGCACATTCGCGTGTCGGGTCGTCTTTTAACCCGCGAATTCACGTGCAGAACGCCGCCTCCTCGCTGGGATTTTCGTCTCGCTTCATGGACGCCGGCCGGGACTCCGCCCCTCGCCGCCCGCCCTCCGCATTCACGCCTCTCCGCCCTCCGGATGGCCGCCGGCTGCTCGGCGGAGGGCGGGGCCTGCGGGCGGAAAGGTCGAGAAGTGGAGGAGAAATCCCCGCTGCTTGTTGTTTACCGTACTCGTCGCCTCGTGCTCGTCGTGATCAATCGGGCGCGGATTAAAAACCAATCGACGGCTGTTCTCACCGCCCGCCCGCCGATCGATCGGAAGTCAATCGGCGCGCGGAGAAGCGGGCGCAGAAGCGAAGCTCCACCGGATGACATTGGAGCACGAGAGACACGACGGCGGGAAATTAATTTCGATCGAGTCGCGTGTCTCTTCCGTTCCGAACGGGAGTGCGCGAGCGGGCGAGTGGACGGCGGCGGGGCGTGAGAAAAGTGCGCGAATGGCGGGCGGAAAGCGAGCTGCGGAAGTCGTCAATTAACTCCGTTTTTCTTCCACTCCCTCTACCGTATGCGTGCTGCGAACATTCGAGGTCGGCAGGATGGATACTCGTAGAGTTGGAGGAGCAAGGGAAGGGAGGAGGTTCGATTTCAATCTACTTCTATTTGTAAAAATCGGCTGTTCGTTCGATCGGTGCTGCTTCGAACGACGCGCAACGCTTGACTCCGACCATCGCCCACGAGCAACTCCTCAAGCTCGCAAAGCAAAAGTGATGCGAGCAGCGGCGGCCGTTGCCCAAACAAAGGCCGTGGATTTCGGGCGTGCGTCAAGGAGCGTCCAGCCGCAACGATTTCAGGCGATTTGGGGCGTGCGCGAAAGGCGATTTTTGCCCACCGCCAAGCGAGCGGATGAGCGGCCGGCCGATGCTTCCGGAAGGCGCAAGACGCTTAAATTTTATTTATGGTCGACGAGCATCGCGTAGAGCGGATTCGCCTGCTCGAACGCTGCGTCTGACGGCTGACCGACTGACGACATCGGCCGAGGCTTCCCGGCGGATCAACGGCCAAAGCGGGCGGCCGCCTCTTGGGCGTTGGCTCGCTTCCGCTGGTCTTCCGCGGGTATTTTCGACCGACCGACCGAGTGACGGCAATCCCCGTACGCGAAACCTTCTGGACGGCCGGCTGAGTTGCGAAAACCCGCCCGCTCGCTCCCCGTCCACCGGCGTGCAGCCGAAGCTTCTCGACGGCCGAACGAACGAAATAAGCCGCGCCGTCACGGTCGGCCGTTGCAAAACGCGCGGCTGCACGTGGGCGGCCGGAAGAGTCGTGAACTTCGACGTCGATCGCCTCCAACCGACCGCCTTTCCAAATTCGGCACGAAGATCGAAGAACGATCGGCGATGTTCGCAAGAACAGAACGCTCTCGAGTGCTCGCTTTCCCTTGAAACACCCGAACACGTGTCCTTCGTCCACTTTAATTCGAATCAAAGGGATGTTTGCTGCTTGCCGCTGCTTGGACTCGTGCATTCGATTCGATTCGATTCGATCCCTCCCGCGACTACGATCGTTTAAATTGGGCGCGCGGTTTGTGGCCTCCAAAAGGCGGCAGAAAATCCAATTCTTCTCCTCGCCCGCCACCGTACTCGCGTTTGCACTCCTTTCCGACGTTCTACCCCGTTCTCGCTCGAAAACAAGTGGAAGCTGCAGGCTTTCGGCAGCTTGAATGGCCGGGCATCGACCACTTCCGCACTTCCGCCTTTCCGTAGCGTTGAGAAATCGGGATTTTGAGTGCGGACAGAGCGGGTTTGCGGCTTCTCCTGCGGACCGCAGCGCGGATGACGGGCGAGCGTCGCAATCGCCTCAAGGCGCCGCCTTTTTGACGTCCGGCCGATTGGGAAAGGCGCGGATTGGGCCGTTCAAGTCGGTCAGTTGACATCACTTCGTATTCGATTAGTGCGCCTCCCGACCGTCCAGCCTGATGGCCGGCGGTCGGCCGATCGGCCCGCAAACCGGCCGCCAACTACGCACTTCGAGGAGCCGCTTAACGACGGACGCAGTTCGGGGGTCATCCGCCCGCAAGCGCCTTTGGACGAGCCGCTCGGCCGCGAGCTCGCCGCCGGTTATTTCGGCCCGCGGCGAGCGTCCAGTCGGGCGGATTTCGCAGCAACCCGCTCGCACGTGGCCGGCGGCCGCTCATCCGCCTCCACGAGCGTGTGTTCGAGAAGCGGCCGCCAATCGCCCGGCTGACGTCAAGCGGCGTCCATCGGCTCCCGTTCGCCTCAAAACAGCCGATGACGAGCGTGATTTCTGCCCGGCCATCTCTTCGACGATCACGGGCGTCATTCGCGGCGAGCAGACCGAGTGGTCGCTTCCGTGCCGTGTCCGCTTAGCGAGAACCCGCCCGATAATTAGTGGGTGGGAGGCAATCGACCAACAGAAGTGAACTTCCCCCAACGAGCAATGCGTGAAGACGGGAGACACGCGGCGAAAGCAGCAATCACCGGCCGTTCGTGGAACGAAGCCAAGCGATCGGCAGAAGACGGAAGTCCACCGTACAGACGACGGCGGGTCGATTGACGCAATCCGCCGGCCACGAGCACGAGGCGGAACCGACCGCCGCCAACCGACCAGAATACGAAATCCCGTTGAAGTGCAGGCCGCCTCCCACGTTGTTCGATTGAACACGCACTCTTCCGTGTGCCCGCCGAATGAAAGCGACCGGAACGAGACGAGGACAACGACGCTCATTGTCCGTCTATTCGATTTCGTGTCGAAGTGCAAACGGATTGTCGGCCGAGTGTTACAGTGAGCGGCGGCCGGCGGGGCGCCTTTCGACGACACGCGCCGACCGCCCGCGTTCCAAGAAGCCCGCCGGGCGGCCAATTGGCGTGAGATCTCGAAAGGCGGAGTGGTGGCCGATGATCACGACGAAAACACCCGCCCACGATTCCGCGAACTCGTCCGCCCGCTTACGTGACAACCCGCAGACGAGACGGCCAGTCTAATGAGTGTCCTTTGTCCTAATAGTGCAAGGGCAAGAGGACCAACGGCACGGAAGCTTACGGTCAATCGAAAAGCGATTGGAATGCGCGCAACGATCGAGAGGCGAAAAGAAAACAAACGGAGCGGCGGTCGCAATCAAAAGTCGCCGCCACGCGCGAGAGGCGGCGAGAACACGTAAATTACCCGCTTCTTCTCGTCTGCCCCCTCCTTGATCACACCTCCGCTCGCCGCCCGCCCGCAATCGGCCGATCGGATCGGCGGGCGGCTGCTTTCGTCTCGAACACCCGCTGCGCGACGACCTCCGGCTTCCAGCCGCGTGTTCATGAACCCGTTGGACACGAACGAAACGAAACGAAGCGGAAGATGACGAGAATCGACGGAGTTCTTCGAGCAGTCCGCGAAGACACTCGATTGCCGGCCGCCTAACGACCGCCTCGTCCAATTCCAATTCAATCCACCCGTTAACCATGCAAACGACCAGGAAGGCAAGAGAAGACACCCTCGAATCAAAATGCAAACCGCCTTCCACCGGACGCCTTCTGCGAGTCCCGAAATGGAAGTTGTGGCCCAAAATACAACGGTGGACGGTCGGATGTCTGCTTCTTCGATTGCTGTAGACAATTGTACGCACTTTCGACTGTTGAGAACGTTCGACCGCTTTCGTCCGCACACGAATTCCCGTCGGCGAACGTCCGAAATCAGCGCGGATCGTAAAAACGAAACGATTTTCCACTTTTTCTCCGCAAATCACGACCGCCGGCAGCTCGCTCGTGATAAACGTGGGAAAGTGGACGAACGGACGGACGAACAAGACGGAAGGAATTCACTCCTATCTCTCCGATTACTGTGTGCACCTTTGCTTCTTCCGGGAGTTCACGACGACGGGCATCGTGCATGACATTCAACGGTGGATTACGCAACGCATCGCCGAAAAGGTCAGGATTGTTGATTGGAGCGGGCTGACGTCCGCTCGTCGCCTCCAATCTGCGCGTACAACTGCTCGCTGCTTTCTGCTCGTCCGCACGGCCAAAAGGACAGCGCGACATCACGCTCGTCCGCTTGCTCATTTGCCTCGCTTCGCAGAACTTTCGATTCATCTACCGAGGGGGCTCCAATCGACGGCCGGCCGAATGAAATGGTCGGCCGGGTGCCAAATGCCACGAGTCGTACTCTTGGGGAGGGCGGCGTTTGTTGTCGAAATCCTCCGTTTCGCTCATCGACCGCCGACTTGGAGGCCGAGCGGAGAAGACGGCTGCTTTCTTGCAGCTACAATCGACCGCCTGCATGAGCCATCCACTTCCTTCCTCTTTCGTTACGGAAGGCTCCTATCCGTAAGCAGAATCGAGGTGCGATCTCTGCATTTTAACGGGCATTCCACAAGGGAATCGAATGGAATTCCGAACGCAAAGACGACCACAAAGAAGCCGAACGGGGAGCGGCGGCGCGCAAGCGAGCGGGCGGGCGGGCGGAAAGGCGGTCAGAATGATCGAACGGCCGCCCCCGAAGGTGCGAGATTTCACACTTTTGAACAGCCGACTTCACGCCGCCGCCGTCCGCTCCGATCGGCAATTAATTACGCGGGCGCCCGTTTCGCAGCAATTCGGC
Source organism: Aphelenchoides fujianensis (assembly GCA_024699865.1). Lineage (NCBI taxonomy): Eukaryota > Metazoa > Nematoda > Chromadorea > Rhabditida > Aphelenchoididae > Aphelenchoides > Aphelenchoides fujianensis. Next base: position 64,356 of record JAMPIO010000259.1, read on the forward strand.
GGTTTTTCGCGTTCGTTTCGGTTGGATTTCGGTGTTTGGCTTGCATTTTGGACGTTCAAATTCCTATGATTGAGGGGATTCGTAGGGATTGTGTACCGTAAACACAGCCTTCTGTTCGTCCCTCGGCTTCTGTTTACGGCCCGCTTCTTCTAATCATTGGCAATTGACCCGCCGCGCGGCGGCGGGGGATCACTTCAAAGGCCAACACGCCGCCGTGTTTGATTTATTCCGTTTGGGGCGTCAAAATGATCAATCGGCCGCTTGTTCGGCGCGCGATAAGCGCGGAGCGGGCCCGTTTGGCGCACTGCTTTCAAACGGCGCGTCCAACGTGCCCCGCAGTCATCGCTCGTTATCTCAAAGGGCGACGGCCGCCGGTAGCCGCTCCATTTCACTCCTCTTCTCTACCTTAAGCAACACATAGGTCTTCTTTCGATTGTTCTTCAGTTCATTTCTTTTCTATGAAGACCCCTCGACTCATTTGGAGTCTCGAAGTGCTGATCACTCGCTCATAGGCGCACGAGCGCGGAGAACTCATAACTCATCGCCAAATGAGGTCATTTCTCGACTTCGCTCGCTGGCGTTACGAAGTTGGCGAGCGGCCGGTTGATTTGTCATCCGCCCGCTTATCGCCGCGCGCATCGACCTCCGTGGCGGTCGCGCGTGTGGTTTTCGCACCTTCGCGTCGGCAATCGCGCTCCCGATCGGCCGTTTAGTGACTCCCGATCGCTCGCTCGAATGGGCGATCCGCACGGCCAATTAGTCCCCTTCATTCTACCCTCGTCTAATCCAACTCGATTAGAAATGGGTGGTGATTGCTGTCGATGCGGGCAGCTCGTGACCGCCGCTGCTGCTCGAAGGCCGTTCGAGGCAACGGCTAATCATTACTCATCGGTTTTATCGCCGCTTTTGTATTTCCGCCATAAAAACGTACGATCCCCAGCGCCCGCTCGCTCGTTGCCCGACGCTCTCGCAGCTCCCGTCTTGTGCGGCAATTAATCAGCGACGGAAGACGTGGGGCGATAAGATCGGCGGGTGGACGGCGCGTGAAAAACCGCACCACTTCCACTCATAAGGTCGTCATCCGCCCGCCCGCTTTGAGGGAAAACGGAGCGGAGGATCACGACGACCCTCGTAAACTTCGGAACTGCTCAAGGTCACTTGCACGATCTCTTCGCACTTCTTTTTATCTTAGGCGTCTATCCACAACGAAAGGCGGGACGGTGGGGGCGAAAAGTGAGTGGAAACGGAAGACACTTCGGGTTCAATCGGAGTTAGCGGACGGCGACAACGAGCGACAATCGACGGCAAACAAAAGGACGGAGCGGAGATCCGGAACGCCTCGATGGGCGTTGGAATGGACGAAGAAATCTGTGAGAGGATTAGCGGAGAGCGAGCGGACGGAATGTGGCCTCAAGGCAGCAACTTCTGCGGCATCTGCGCGTTCAGCAGGCCCAGTTGGATGAGGTAGTTGGGCGGCAGGCAGAAGAGCGGCGGCACGCCCAACTGCGGCGGGAAGAGCGGCGGCGGGAAGGCGGCGGCCAGCGGCGGCGACTGCTGGAAGAAGGCGGCCGGTTGGGCCGCGTGTTGGGCGGCGGCCGAGCGGAGAAGGTGCTGAAACGAGGCGGCGGGTGAGCGTTGGGCGAACAAACGCGCGATCAAACCTCCGCCGTCAGAACGGGATTGCTGCTCAGGATCTTCCGTTGACGAGCCCGCCGATTGCTGAACCAAACCTAAAGCAACGAGAGGATGAGTGGAAAGAGGGCGAAGGCTCACTTGAATCTTGTTCTCGTCCAATTGGGTGCTCTTGGCCAGCTCCTCTTTGGCCTGCTGATCCGGGTAGGGGTTGGCCTCGTAGGCGCGCTCCAGCTTCTCCACTTGGCTCGGCGCGAAGTTCGTGCGCTGGCGGCCGGTGGGCGTCGAGGTGGCCGATCGCTCGTCCGTCGAGGGTTGGCCGCCTGAAAGGAGCGGAAGTGAGTGGAACGGACGAGAAGGAGGAATGAGTGCCCCAATTTGTCCCCTCTAATTTCCCCGTTCCCTTGTGTCAATCCACTTGACTCGCTGCGGGCTTCAAAGTGCGCCAAAGCGGCGTCGTCGGTCGAGCGGCGGCGGCGTACGGTACGCGTCCATCTCCCTCGGCGGCCGCCTAATTTATGAGCGGCCAATGCGGGACGCAAGCGGGCGCGCGGACGGCTTCATGACGCACCGCGGGCGATTCGCCGGTCGCGCGCAAAGGCGGCTGCCGAATGAACACGTCCGATCGGGCGGTCGGAAGGTCGAGGGCGCGCGCCGATTGACACCCGACCGCCGCCAAAACGGACGTGATTGCGGCGGTGGAGGGCGGCGAGCAAAAAGCGAATCGCCGTTCGATCTCCGCCCGTCGTGCGTATCGCTCGATCGAAACGAAGTCAATTGGGATCGCTTTCTGTCCACTCGGCGAGAAGCCGGAGAAGTTGGAGGCGAGGAGGCGACGAGGCCGATTTGTCAGTCGGCAGCCATCTGCCCGCTCAAATCAAACAAGCGGCTCCTCGCCCGATGTCCGATTGCCCAACCGCTCGATTCACGCTGTTTGTCGAGCCGGCGGTGCGAAAGGAAAGCCGGACACTCCTAATCCACTGCCCGCGCCCCACAAAGGCGTGCCGCGCCTTATTGGACACGCGGGCATGTGCGGGCGGGTCGACCGGAAGTGAGCGATCGACGGGAGGAAGCGCGCTGTGGAATGCGACAAGTTTTGCGTCCGCTTTGTTCGCCCGTCCGTCGCCTTTTGATCGTTTTCGGAGGTCGCCGGCCGCCCGCCGGATTAGCCAATCGGCGGACAATGCGGGCGGGCGGCCGGACGACTCGCTTCCCCAGCTGTCCGCCCGACTCCCGAGCGGCCGGCCGAGCGGCTCGTGTTTGTCGAGCGGCCGGTTGAGTTGATTAAGCACACCGCCGGCTACGGTACTCGCGGGCAGAAACACGAAAGCGAGACGGCCGGTGATCGATCGTCCGCCGGAGCGGCCAAGTCGACTTTCGCCCCGCCCGACCCAATGAGAAGAAGTTGAAGTGGACTGACCGTTGGGCGACTGCTCGGCCTCCGCGTTGGCGCTCAGCAGGTTGGCGATCGAGAACTTCGGCCCGGAGTTGGACGGCGTGTCGGTGGACGGCGGCGAGCGGTTGGGCGGCGGCGCGGCCGGCGACGAGTGGACGACCTCCGAGCTGCCGACCACGTGCTTCATCTTCAGGCCGCGCGCCTTCAGATGGCGCGTGATCGACGCAACGGTGGGGGCGTTCGTCTTCGTGCACACGCCGTGGTCGATCAGGTCCTGGCGGATCTCGGCGGGCCCCAACTCCGGCCGGCTCTCCTTGAGCGTCGCGATGTGCTTCTCGACGCTCTGGATGGACACCCGCTGGCGGGGATTTCCGCCGATCTGAACGAACGAATGAAAGGACGGGGAAGAGGGCGGAAGAACTCACTTGTCCGGGCGTGATCGATCCCGTGGCGGCGAATCGATTCAGGATCTTCGAGACCGCTCCGTGCGATATCTTTAGCTCTCGACTGATGTCGCACGGCCTAATCGACGAGCAGGGAGTGAGATGAAGGCAAACGGATCGAAAAGAACGTACTTGATGCCCAGCTGACTGCGGCGAACGATCTCGTGCCGGATTTCGAGCGGAAGCGGCCGGCCGTTGATGTACGTGCCGCCCAGCTGGTTCACGCGGCCCTGCAACGAACGAGCGGTTATCCACGGGGTTGTTCGTTGCGGCAGTTGCCCGAGGACCGTCGGGAAAGCGAGAGGCCGGGGGCAGTTCGGCCGATCGATCACCCGCTCCGAAGGAACGGAAGAAAGGACTCACCTGCCCCATAATCGATTGGAGGAACTTGACGTCGTTGGCGGACATGGCGGCGGGTCTCGTCGATCCGATCACACGCTAATCACTTCGCGGCGGTCGGGCGGCTGCAGGCGGCGGTCGTCACGCTGCGGACGGGCGGGCGGGCGACGAAGGCGGCTGGCGGCGGGCTGCTGAAAGAAGACGAGTGAGTGGGTTCCCGATGAGCGCACTCGCCATCCATCGACTTCGCGACGCGCACGCAGCAGAAGGGCGTAATAAAAAAGATCATAACAACCGAATCGGGGGCAACAAGCGAGCGAGTAAAAACGCCCGCCCATCGCCGCCCCGCAGCAATGTTTTTCAAAGTACGCTTCGAGTGATACGAGCGGGCGGGCGGGCGGGCGGGGAGAGGAGAAGGCGGTGGACGGAGAGCAAAAGGCGAGTGATGAACGAGACCACAAACTGCAGGCCGAGGAAGCCCACGGCCGAGCTCCCAAATCAATCCACTCGTGTCCGAGTGCCAAAATCCAATTGACGCCGATCGAAATCCGCTCGCTCGCTCGCACGTGCGACGCGCCCCGCCTCCTCGCCGCCCGCTCGCCACGCGTCTGCTCGTGAAAAGCGGAGCGGCAGCCAATGGTGGTCGCGCCCACGGACGCCCGCCGCCGCCGCCGCGCCTCCGCCGACCGACCGCGGCGGACACGACCGTAACGCGCGCACGAAGTTCGGCCGGCCGTTCGAACGGCGGAGCGAGGAATGCGGAGAGGAAACAAACGAGTGGGAAAACGGTTGCAGGCGATCCGCCGGCCGGCCCCCGCTCGACTGGGCGGAGGTCATCGCCGCGGGCCGCTTTTGAACGAAACGCGGAGGACGCCGGCGGCCGATTGCGTTCGATCGAAATTTCGTCAAGCGCGGCGCGTTTCTCATGCCGCGGGCCGCCCCTCCGGCCGATTGCCGCGTTCGCACGAGCGCAAAACGAGTGGATTTTGATCTCCGGATTGCGCATTTCGAAACGAGCGATCGGTACGTGAGGAGTGAAGAGAACAAGGAGTGGGAACAAGGAGGAGAATGATCGTAAGCCAAGAGGAGAAGCCGCGTGTTCGAAAACAAGCGCGTGAACGGGCGGCGGGGCGGGCGTGGTCGTGTGTGGACGATTAGCGGCAAGCGGCAGCTCATCTCCGCCGCCGCCGCCGTCGTCTTGATTTCCGTCTGATGCAAATCGACTGCGACGCGTGGAGGTGTGGGGAGCGGACGATCGAATCAATTTCTTCCGCCTCGACGAGCCCCCCGCCCGGCTGCCTACGGTCTTCTGCCTGCCGCTCGCGCTGATTGCCGGCGGAAATCGAAGAGCCGTGAACGTCGCTCGTAAACGGGCGTGATTGCCCCGTGGGGACCGGCGGGCAGGAGACGCGCGGGGCAAACGGCAGCGATCCTCCGCCCGCACTCGCTGCTGATTGCCATTGTTGAGCAATCAGCGAGCGGATGGACGGGCCCCCGATCGTCTCCTAATTGACTCGACGCGCAACACCCGCCCGTCCCTCGTCCAACTGCTCCTGCTTGGAGGTGAGCACCCGGCAATTAGACAGAAAGGATGAGGAAAGAAAGCAATGGATCGGATCACGAGAAGATCAAAAGAACGAAGAAGTGGAGCGGAAGACGGCCGCCGCCTTCCGTCGGACCGCAAACGCTCGCCGCAGCACGCGGCCGTCGATTACGCTCATTTCCCGCCCGCCCGCTCGCCGCTTGCCGCCTGCCGGCCGGCCGGCCCGCCGTGCACGCCGCCCATCATTCGGATTGCGCAATCAAAGCGAACGGGGAGAAAGAAAAGGAATGATGGGGGTCTAGACGCCCCGTTCGGGCGGCCCGCTCGATTGGATTCGCGTGGCGGAGGGCCCGGCCGATCGTCTCGCAATCGGGCCGCTCGATCGGCGAACACGCGCCGCCCGAACTTTTCGCACCTCCGCGCGAACTGACCGCCGACCGTCCGAACTGACGGACGTCTCGATTGATCTCCGCCGCCGCCCCGCCCGCCCCGCTGCTCGCCGCTCGCCGCTCCAAACACGACGCTCGACGGCGAAGAAGTGGGCGGGGCGGCGGCGAGGGCGTGAAGAGCGCGGCGATCTTCGGCAATCGCGAGCTCCTCACGATAAAAAACGAGCGGAATGACCGGCCGAACGGCGGAGAAAGCGGTCCAAGCAAACGCCCGAAAGGAATGCTCTCCCCTCACGATCAGACGCCTGCCTCCGTTCGCAAAGCCCGCAATCGTTGCAGCGAGAATTGGAGCAACGCTCACCTGCGGGGGCCGCGTGGGCGGGCGGGAGGGTCGGCTGTCGAGGCGCGAGGCGAAAACAACGCCGCCGCAACGCCCGCCCGCCGAATGCCAGCGGCCTCGTTCCCAGCAGCCGCAATCCCCGCGAGTTCCCCGCCGTTTGATCGCGCGGCTTCCGATTTCATGAACTCACCGCAATCAATCGAATTTCGATCGAAAACAACCTTTCTTCTCCAAATGGAAGACGGCTGCAAAACAATCCGCCGCCTGCGCAACGGAAAGCCGGCGGGCGGCCGACCGATCGACGCGATCGAAAAGACGCCCGCCCGCCCGCTCGGCTGCTCGCCTCGACTGCGACCTCAACCTCACCGAACCGCTGCTTACCGTAAACAAACAAGCGAAGAGCAGCAGCTACGGGCGATCGAGTGGAATGCGGCGAATGAGGGCGTGCCTATAAACAGAAGGCGGCAGACGGCGCGGGATGCGCGGAACTTGATTCCATTGTTCCCAATCGGGCGTTCGATTCGTCGCCTTCCGAAGCAGATCAAAGGCGATGCCGCCGCCACAGACGGACCACCCAAATGGAATTAATTCCCTTTCCTGCGTGTTCGGCGGCCGTCGACGAACTCGCCGGTTTCCACACCCGATCGCCCCACCGAACCACCGCAACCGCCGCTCGTAAATCGCACGGAATTCTGATTTACGCCCGCCGCCGCCCCTCTGCATCAGAGACGAATTTCTGATTAGCTTCCGATTTAACGGCCCAAACTGAAGAAACGGATGCAGGAAAGCGTAAACCTCCGGCCAACTCAGCTGTGTGTGATCCAAAGAGTGTCGGTTTGTTTCGAGCGGCAACGATGTTCGTCCGTTCCCTGGCGTTTGTTAACAGCAGAGTCGACTTGCCCAGCACGTAAACAAATGTCACTCAACTAAATGATATTCCGTTCTTGTTTGTGTGAATCTCAGACAAGTTTCTCTCGTTCAACAATGAAAATTGGCTTGCTGTTTGCATTCAAAGCGATATTGTGGGTGATTACTTTCGTTTTGTGTCTCTTAGAAAAGCTGTCCACGACCAACGAGCAACTTCTGCACTTCTGGAAGAGTACGGAGCATAAAGAACGGCCGAATGCGCGTCAGCCGAAGGTTGCATTGAATCGGCTGGAGAGTGAAGAAGCGCAGAAGCAGCTAGCCAGTATTTACCAATTTCGTCGCTACTCAGAATTCATCGATGGATGGGCGTGACCGACGAGCAGATTTTTGTCGGTTATCGGCAGCATTGGCACTAGTTTGTCGTGTGTTACCAATCATTCTTGAAGGATCGCTTCGAGCGAAAGGCGGGCACCAGAAACAAGAACGCACAAGTGCTCTCCGTTTGTCGTTTCTAATCGCCGATTGCTGGTCGCCTTGCTGATAGCACGGAAGCGGCTGCAGCTAAGACAAATAAGATGATCGTTTTGGAGCAACAACGGGCTCACACATGATGCACAAACGAAAGGAATAGGGCGTGATCCCGTTCTCGACCGTAGAGCGGTTTCGTTTAAAAGCGAGTGGAAGGACGGGAGAGAAATCAAGGCAAAATGAAGCACCTGCGTTGCCTTGTTCTCTTCCTCTCCTTGTTCGTCTGCTGCCTCGCGGCACCGTACCCCGATGTTCAGTCCAAAGGCCACGTGATGAAGGGAAAAAGACTCCGCCGGAACGCCGCCGACCTCCGCGCCTTCCACGAACGACAGCGAGCCCTGCATCCGCACAGGCTGTACGTCCCGCATTGGCCGTTGGAGCCGGTGAAGACAGCCGTTTTCGTCGGAAAGCCGAGTACTTGGACGATGGTTCTCCTCCCTTTATCTCGTTTCTTGCAGGCGTTTGGTAAATCGTCGCCCAAGAGAGTGGAATCGACTCTTTCTTCTTGCTGGACGTCTCATACCCCTGGCTTCAGGACGGGCAGAAGGCCTACGACGCTTTGTGAGTTCCCCGACAAATACTCGATTGATCTCCTTTTCGTTTAGAAAGACCAACGCCACGCCCGCCGGACCCTTCTACGGCCGGACGGGCGACATGGGGGTCACCGGAGGCGCGTACACGGACATTGTCGAAGTAAAACTCGTTGCGTAGTGCAAACAATTGCTCGTTCGTTTGCAGTTCTACGACGCCGTGAACCAAACGTTCGGCTCGATTCAAGGCACGTACGGCGGCGAGGTCGAAGATCCCACTTTCAACGGCATCAGCGGCGTCTTCGGTTTGGCATGGTGAGTGGAAGAAGTGAGCGAAAGAAATGAAGGGAGTGTTTGCAGGGATCCGCGAAAGAAGGACGAGGTGAGGAGTTCTTATTTGATCAGCATCCTCGTGTCAGCCGTTGATACCCGCCTCTGCTCCGATCCTGAACATCTTCTCGACAATGCGCGACCGGCCTCGTTTCTTCGTTCAGTACATGTACCCGGACGGCGAGGACGTGGAGACGCTCTTCGGAGAGGAACAGCCCGAAGCCTGCAGCTACCCACCGGTTGCTTCCGCCCCGCTCTCCTACGACGACTTTCACCACGCTTTGAGCTTCCAAGTGGACTCCGTTAGCTTCTACGGGCAGAACGGCGCCGGCGGCGTGGGCAAAGTGGACAGCGGGCGAGTTCCTGAAGATCGATTGTGTTGACGGCCGCCCGTTCAGCTACCCGACCATCGTCCTCCCGATTGACACGTGGGCGATCGTCTACGACCAGATCAAGCCGACCTTCGACTACGAGCTGGGTGTGTACACGACCGACTGCAAGAACACGAATGTGTTGGAGGACTTCGTGGTTGTGATCGGCGGAGTGGGGTTGCGCGTGCCCGCCGCCTACTACCTCGTTGAGGTTCTCCGTCTGCATTCCTTTCGTTTCACGCGTTCCTTGCTGCAGATCAACCTCGGATCCGGCAACTGCGCGATGGCCTTCGACTTCGACGAGTCGGACATCAACCCGCCGTACGTGTTCGGAGCCCCGCTCCAGACCGCCTACTGCGTGCGCCACGACGTCGATAACTCGGCGATCTCCTTTCTGACGCCCGCCTCACCGCGACACACCCTCCCGCCGCGCACAACCACCACCACGGCGCGTAGCGTTTGACAACATTGTTGAATAAACGAGCATGCAAGCAGTGATTCCGCATCGATCAACTCTACTGGCAGACACTCGCGTGACGTCGGCGAGAATAAGCATTCGGTTGCGCGAACGCAAAATGCAAGGGAATTTGCATGAGCGAGCAGGCGGAAAGTTGACAAGAAAGGAGCGGACCGATCGGAGCTCACTCTCGGTTTCCCGCACTCCGAACTCCAGTCGCTGTCTTCCCGCCCTCTCGCTCTCGTCCGCTCGTGAAGATGTCCGTCTACTTCTCGACCACTCCCGCCCACTTCTTCGCCGCCGCCGCCGTTCCGCCCGCCGTCGCGGAGGAGCCGACGCGCGTCGAGGTCGAGCAGCCGGCGGTCGTCGAAGTGAGTTCTTCCGGGAGAACGGTCCCTCTAACCTGTTTGCAGGAGACGCCGGCGATCGTCGAGCAGGAGGTGGAGCCGCCCGTCCAGCACGCACCGCCGCCGGCCGTCTTCAAGCGGAAGATCCAGCCGGTGAGTTCCCGCCGCTCTCACCGCCCACTCCTTCCTTCCGGCAGGGCGCGTGGGCGGACTCCTTCTACGCGACGCCCGACTTCGGCCGTGCGCCCGCCGACCGTCCGGCCGAGACGCCCAAAGCGCCCGCCGACCGCGTGGAGGCGAGCGGCGACACGAAGCGCGCGGAGGTCGTCGAGAAGGTCGCCCGTGCGCAGGCCGAGTACGAAGCCGCCCTCGACGCGCTCCGCCAGCTGGACGCAAAGACGGGCGGCGAGAAGAAGGCCGTCCACTTCGCGCCCATCGAGGAGAAGCCGGCCGTCTTCCAGCAGCAGCCGCAGGAGCCGAAGAAGTCGTTCAAGGCGCAGGCGGTGAGCACTCCATTCTTTCAGCCACTCACCTCTCTTTGCTGCAGGACTCGATCTACTTCGGCCTGCCGAACGACTGCGTGCACGTGTACAACCAGCAGCAGAGCTTCCCGTTCGTGCCGCCCGTCCAGGCGGAGGCCAAAGGTTCGTTCTTCACTCCTCTCTCTTCGCTCGCTTCAACCCGCCGCTTTCAGAGTTCCCGGAGGCGGAGAGCTGCCAGTCGGTCGGCACGGCGATGGACGGCGACTGGAACGAGTCGCCCACTCGCCCCGCGACTCCCGCCGACCGCCCGGTGGACTTCGGCGGCGCCTCCGTCTACCACGCGGACGGCCTTCGCGATCAGTACGCCGCCTTCGAGTTCGGCCAGCTCTGAGTCCTCTGTGTGCCCCTTCCGCCTTGTTGTGTCCTACGTTTGAAGTGAAATAAACATCCGTAAAAAACGCTGTAATCGACTGGGATCGAAGCTGCAAAACGACGGGGACATGAGAGAACGAAAACGTCGATAGAATGAGAGGAGTCGACCTGCAAATATGCGCTTGCAAGAGGAAGGCAGCAGTCAGACGAATTTGCATGCATAGCCGCCAGTTTCGGTCGAGTTCGCGAGTTCTCGCCGCCCGACCGCCAGTCTACTCCGCAGTTCCCGCTCCCCGTCGGTCATCCCCTCGGAAGTGATGAGTGTCCGCAGTCGCCGCCCGAACTCCACCTCCACCACGGGCCGCTCGAACCTCGAGAAGGAGGAGTGGTAGTGAGTTCGACACAAGAAGACGCCCTCTACTCTCGTTTCAGTCATGGGCTGTTGCCCCGTGAGGACATCACAACGGTCTGTCCTCTCCTTTCTCCCGTCCACTCACTCACCGCCCGCTTGTAGCTGCTCGCCAATCAGGGCCAATTCCTCGTGCGGCTGACCGAGCCGAAGGCCGGCCAGGGCCTCCGAATGGTGCTCTCCGTGCGCTGGAATCAACGCGTGCATCACCTGATCATCAACGAGCACGACAACTACTTCTACATCGAGCACTTCAAGTTCTCGTCCGTCTCCGACCTGGTCGGCCACTACGTGCGCACGGGCAAGCCGGTGACCGAGAAGAGCGGCGCCGTCCTCCTGCACCCCGTCCCCAAGCAGGATTGGGAGTTGAAACACGAGCAGGCAAGCCACAAACAGCTCTCTCATCCCTCCGCTCTCGTTGCAGCTTGAGCTGGGCAAACTGCTCGGGGAGGGCGCGTTCGGCGGCGTCTACATGGGCGTCCTGACGACCGGCAAGACGCAGAAGACGCGCGTCGCCATCAAGGTGCACAAGGGCAAGGAGCTCAGCAAGGACATGATCAAGGAGATGTGCAAGGAGGCGCGCATCATGCGCCGCTACGAGCACCCCAACATCGTGCGCTTCTTCGGCGTCGCCATGGAGAAGGAGCCCCTGATGCTGGTGATGGAGCTCGTGGACGGGGGATCGCTGGACAAATGTGCGCCCCTTCCGCCCCCTCACTCACCGGCCGCTTGCAGACCTCCAGAAGCAGGGCGCCAAGTTGACGACCGCGGAGCGCGTGCGAATGTGCGTGGACGCGGCGCGCGGCCTGGAGTACCTCCACGACAAGGGCTGCATTCACCGCGACGTGGCCGCGCGGTTCGTCCGCCCCCTTCCTCCTTGTTGATCACTCGCCGCTCGTTGCAGGAACTGCCTCGTGTCGGAGGGCCGCGTCAAGATCTCCGACTTTGGGCTCTCGCGCGAGATGTCCACCGCCAATGCCAAGTACAAGCTGAAGAACCTGAAGCAGCGGCTGCCCATCCGCTGGCTCTCGCCCGAGACCCTGATGTCGGCCTCCTACTCGCAGAAGTCGGACGTCTTCTCGTTCGGCATCCTCCTCTGGGAGGTGTTCAGCGACGGCGCCGACCCCTACCCGAACATGACGATCGCCGAGGTGAACGTGCAGGTGAAGGCCGGCTACCGCATGGGCCCGCCGGACGCGATGCCCGACCCCGTCCGCCAGCTCATGACCGCCCGCTGCTTCCCCGCCGAGCCGGCCGAGCGCTGGTCAATGATGCAGGCACTTCCGCGCCCCTCCTTTCCGTCCACTCATCCGCTCGCTTGCTTGCAGATCCGCAAGGCCCTCGAGGACGTGAAGGGCGACACCGCCGCCACCAAGACGCCCGTCCAGGCCCGCTCCACGGTCGTCGGCGTCACCGATCGCTATTGAGCAGGCGGAATAAACACGTCCTTTGAAAACGTTGGCCGTAGTCGAGCGATAACTGGAAAGAATGGGGAACATCTCTGCTGTCTGGGCGGTCGGCTTGCGTATCTGCCGAGGAAAGCCGCCGCCAAGCGGGGGGCTCACATCCCCGTCGGGCACAACCTGTTGATGCGATCCCCCAATCTCCTTCTACCTACTCGCTGCATGTAAAATATTAATTATATTCAAACAATCGTAATTGATTAACAAAACTGAGGATTGGAGATGAGATAAACGTTAAAGAAGTAAACAAAAGGTAGCCGAAGGAACCGCCCGCTCAACACCAGAACTTCTTGTCCAGCGTGGGCTTGAGGCGGCGCGTGAGGTCCTCGTGGAAGCCGGCCGGCAGCGCGGCCACCGAGCGGTCGGACGAGGCGCTCGCCGCGTCGTCCACCGAGCCGAACCTGAACGAGAGTGAGCGCAAGAAGACAAAAAATGCACTCACTGGTCCATCTTGTAATTGTTCCGTCCTCGTTTGGCCAACGCGCCCGCGTGGAAGAGGAAGGCCGGGCGCGAGACGGAGCCTAGCACACCGCCGTGCAGCTGGCTGCACAGGAGAGGAATGAGGGGACGGAAGGGACCGGAAGGGACTCACCAGAGAGCGAACGTGAGGTTCGTGAGCTCGGCGCGCTCGAGCCGCTTGCCGCCGGGCGCCTCGTCGACGACCACCGAGTAGACGGTGGGGCGCGCCGTGCCGATGATGCCGCGGTGGGGCACGAGCACGAACTGCTCCATGTTCGGGCTCACAACGTCCTTGGCGAGCAGCGTGCCCGGCCGCACGTTCTTGTCGGCGTCGCTGAGGCCGCCGACCGTCGGCTGCTGGGCGGGAAACATCAGCGTGTTGCTCCGCTGGCAGATGAGCATCGTGAAGCCCGGACTGCGACAAGGAACATGGATTGCACTCTTTCTCTCCGGAACTCACTTGAAGTCGGCGTTCGTCTCTTTGATCGCCGCGACCGCCCGCTTGATGCCGCGCTTCTCGACGGCCGTCACGTGGCAAAACTCGCCGTTCGAAACGCCCGCGCGGTACACGACGATGTGCGAAGGCCACGCCTTCCGCTCGCTGCGCTGCTTGAAGTCGAGGAGGGCGCGCCCGACGGCCTTCTCGAGGCCCTGGACGATCGTCTGGCGGGGCGGCTGGAAGATCCAACCGCCCGTCATCGACAGCTTCTCGTTGTAGTTGTAGCACAGCTGCACGGGTGGTTGAGTAGATTAGAGAAGGAATTTAAGGAAGAACTCACTCCAAAGACCGTGGGGGTCGTCGCGCCGCGCGTGCCCGGGGTCCCGTGCGAGCGGTCGATGCCGATGAAGAGGCGGCCGGCCAGCCACTGGTCTTCCCTACATGGGATGATGCAAGAGAAAAACCGAAGGGTTGGCTTACAGGATGCGGCCGATGTTCGGGTGGACGCCGCGGTTGTCCTGCGCGAACTTGTTGGCGGTCTTGAGCGTGAAGTTGGTGCCGCCCAGCTTCTCGTTCGTTTTCATGATCACGTTCTCCAGCGTGACCATCTGCAAGCGGGCGGGTGAGGGGGCGGACGGGAGGGCGGCTCGCTCGCCTGGTTCTTCGTGACGATGTTGAAGACGGTGTTGGCCCACAGGTGCTGCGTGACGATCTTGGAGCCGATCTCGAAGTGCTGCGGGGAAAGAAAGGATCAACCAGAGACTGCCCGTCTGTGCGCACCTTCAAGACGTCGTGGATGGGGTCCATCTTGTCCTTCGTGATGACCATGAGGAAGTCGACCTTCTCGTCCAGAGCGAGCTGCTTCACGCGGTCCGGGTGGCTCTCGACGCGGACGAGCGGCTGCGGGCTGATGCGCGTCCCGCGGCGCTCCAGCTGCTCGACGAAGCGGCGGATGAAGTCGCTGCAAGAGGCGGCAGTGAAAAGGGACCGTTTAATGAGCTCACCCGAGCATGCGCTCGTTCACGCAGCCAAAGTAGTTGACGAGCGCCCACTTGCGCGCCTCGCCGGCCTGCAGGAAGCGGCGGTGCTGCGGCGGGCGCCACGCGAGGCGGCCGTCCTGTCCGGGCTCCTCGACCACGCCCTGCGCGAACTGGATGGCCGGCGGGTGGAGGAGGTCGGCGGTCGTCTCGATCGGCTTCGACTCCATGCCGAGGCCGAAGCGGCGCGCGTACGGGTTGGCGGCGGTCAGGAAGGCGGCGTTCGCGAAGCGCTTCGTCGTCTCTTGCATGGCCGGCGCGTCCATTCGCGCCTCCTTGATCATCGCTTCTTGCTGCAACGGGCGGACGAGTGAGAGAGGGCAATGGAGAAAAGAGGACGTACAAACTTGCAGTCCATCTTCTGCAGCGGCACGCGTTGTCCGTCCATCACTTCGAGCACGTCCAGTGGGAAGTAGTTGACCGCTTTGGTGCCGTCCTTTTCGCGTGTGTTCTGCACGACGGCCGGCATGCGCTTGCAGCGGACGTCGAGGCCGTAGCGCTTGCCGAAGTACTCAACGACGCCGCACTTCTGTCGCTTGGGCGCCGCGCTGTCGCCCGCGTCGCGCGCGTCGCCGGCCTTCTGCTCGAAGCAGGTGTTGAGCACGTCCTCCTTCGACAGCCCGTCGCACACGAACATCCGGTTGGTCCGCAGGTGCGTGGTGATGAGCATCAGGTTCTTGACGTCCTTGTGGACGGCGGCGCGCGTGCGGGGGTCGGCGAACGCCTCCTCCAGTTCGCGCGTGTCGCGGCAGCCGAGCGACCGCTGCAGGTACTCCTCGAGGGGGATGGAGGGGTAGAAGGCGCCCGTCTTGAGGCTCGCCTGCAGCATCAGCTGGGGCGCCGCCGGGTTTTCGCCGCACAGCCGCACGCCCTTCGCGAGGCCCTCCTTGAGGACGCGCGCCTGGATGGTGCGGGGCTCGCGACCGGCGGGCGGATGCTTCAGGTAGCACTGCTGCTTGAACACGTGGAAGTTGGCGCTCCTGCAAGCAGAGAGGTGAACCAAGGGGAAGCGCGAAAAAGGGAACTCACGAAATGATCTTCTGATTGAACACCATCTCGACGATCGACAGCGAGGAGCGGTCGGCGTCCAGCTCGTCCATGGACACCCGCGCGCTGTCCAAGTGGATCGTTTCGAGGAACTTCAGCTCCACGTAGAGCTCGGTCAGCTTGCGGGGCAAGTAGGCGCGGTTCGCCGCCTCGAGCAGGTCCTGCAACTCGAAAGGAAGAACGATGACGAAGTGGGAGACCCACGGCGTTCAGCGGGATCTTCGTGACCTCCTGGGGCAGCGTGAGGCGGTCGGCGGAGATGATCGTCTGGCCGCAGTCGAACAGCAGCTTCAGCCACTCCCTCTCCGTTCCGAAGATTTCGGGATGGCCGCTGATCAGCTGCCGGAAGAGGTCGTTGAGCAGGATGCGGCGCACTTCGGTCGAGGCGCTGCAAGCGGGAGCAGTCGAGGGATCGATCGGAGCGGACTAACTCGTTCTTCCGGCCCTCGGCCAGGTTCTTCGGCCCCTTTGGATCGCCGAAGTCCATCATGAACTTCGCCTCGTAGCGGTGCACGTCGGTCTCCTTGAAGGCGACCTTGAAGCAGTTGGTGGCGACGCGCTCCTGCCGCAGCGGGCGAATCCGGAGGGTGTTCGGCGCCTTGGCTGAAAACGGCGAGCGTCAGCGGAGTGAGCGGTTGGTTTGTTTGGAGGGTCGGAGGATTTCGGACAAGGGCGGAGTTCTGATCAGGACGTTCCCCTTCTCGTCGCCCAACTCACGCGGAATCTGGAGCTCGTCGATGGCTGCCGCCTCCTCGGGGTCCACTGGCTGCAAGCGAAGAGATGAGTGGACGGTCGAGAGGAGCGGGAACTCACGAGATTGGCCATTCGGGTGTCTGGTCGGTGTTTGGTCCTCGCCCTCGTCGATGTTGGTCGCTAGAAGCAGGGAAAAAAGCGGAGAAAAAAGTGACGCGCCGAATTCGCGCGCCAATTTCGAACTCCGCGAACGCCCGCCGTCTTTTCGAAAGGAGCGCGCGGGAAGGCGGCGAGCGGCCGCAAACGGACGGCTTTTTCCGCCGAGCTTCCTTGCAGAAAACCGAGAGGACGGTTGATCGATCCTTCCCAGCCGGCCGAAGGAACAAGCGGCACAATGAAAGCGGGTTCGAACTTCGGCCAAGCACGCGGAGACGATCCCCGTGCTCGAAACTCGAGGACGGCGGCTCGATTTTCGAGCAAAACGCCTCCGTTTGGCGTCTTTCGCCCGCCCGCCCGTCCCGCTCGTGCGGCAAACGGGCGATCGGCCGCTCGACCCCTGTGCCCGAACCCCGGCGTAAACAAACGCGCGGGCGCGTTGCGGAGAGAAAAGGTCGGCGAAAACGGGAGCGAAAGGCCCCTGCAGAAAGAAAATCGCAGCACGCCCCTCACGATCGACCCGGTGAGTCATCGGCGGCGTTTTGGCCCGCGACCAACGAGGCGCACGACGACCGCAAAGCGAACAGACGGGCGCCAAATCACGAAACGAGGCAGACGTCCGACGGCGCGCGCGCGGTTATTCGGACGAGGGCGCGTTTCGGTCGATGAGGTGTTCGAGGCGGGCGCGGTGGAAGGAGGACGGAGGGGGGAGATCGGAGGGCTGTTGAAGGAAGGCGGCTTGCCTTGCTCTAAATCGTTCGCCTGCCGCTTTTATTCGCTTCTTTCGGCCGCCGGTCCAAGGCGGGATCGTCTCGATCCGCCCATTTGCCGTCGCTAATGGACGCTAATGCACGCCCACAGAGTGCCAAGAGATCAATGGATTTCGGATGTTGTTGTCGGAATGGCCGAAAGGGAACAATGAACACACAAAAGAATTCATTGCCGGCTGCAAACCGCGTGTGGCCGTAACGGCTGTTGCGTTCGGCGACGAGAAACATCTCCTTTTCTTGAAAGAAGCAAACGGGCGGAGAAGAAAGAATCATGAAGAAGCGTGAGGAAGCGAAAGCCAGCCCCGAATCTCCCGCGAACAACGGGCAATTCGTCTCATCCTCATCGAGCGCGTCTGCGTGAAAACGCCCGCCATTCGGCTCGTCGCCGCCGCGTTGCGCTCAAAACAAAACAAATCGCCGGATGAAAAAGACGGACGGCGGATCCCGGCCGCTCGTTCGGAACGGAGGTCGAGGAATCTTTTTGTTTCCAGCTACCTGCTTGTTTCTTTTCTCGCCCAAACGTTGGAAGCGGGTGATAAGAAGTGTCTCCGCCTGTCAATTGGCGACACGGAGGGAGTGAAGGAACGTGCTTTTTATTCATCGGACAACAACCATCAGTAATTACAACAATCGATTGGTTCAAAGGTTAGAAGAGAGCATTGCTGCACTTGCAGGGGCAAAGGCAAGTTCCCTCTCCCGCTCGAGTGCCCGGACGGGTGGACGACGAGGAGGAAGACGAGCTCTCTTCTTCGTGGTGGTGGGCAGAGGCCTCGTTCTCCTCCTTCTTGCTGCTGGCCGAGGAAGACGAGGAGGAAGAGGACGAAGAGGAGTGCTCGTGTGTCTCGTCCGACTGCTCCTGATCGCCGCCTTCTTTCTGCTCGGCGCTCGCGTGCTCCCGATGGCCCTTCGATTCGTGGGATGAGCGGGAGGAGTGAGCGTCTTCGTCTTTCCGGTCCTCGAACTCGTGACGTCCACTCGCTTCGTGGGAAGAGTGGTCGTGCGAGGAGTTCTGCTCGTGGCTGCTGCTCGACTCGTGGGTGGCGAAGTGTTCGCTTCCACTGGAGTTGTGCGAAGAATGGCTGTGTTCTTTTTGTCCGCTCGCTTCATGAGAAGAGTGTTCATGGGTCGAATTCTGCTGGTGGCCGGTCGATCCGTGCTTGGAGGGATGCTCGTGGCCGTGGGCTTCGTGCGACGAATGGTCGTGGGTCTTCGACTTCTCGTTTCCGCTCGCTTCGTGCGTAGAAGAAAGCTCAGTTCCGCTGCCTTCCGTGTGACGCCCGCTGCTCCCTTCCGAATGGTGAGTGGAGGAGTGCTCGTTTCCGCTGTGTTCGTGAGAGGAGTGCCCGCTGCCCGCTTCTTCCGCATGGCCACTCGATTCGTGGGTCGACTGTTCGCTCCCGCTTCCCTTGTGCGTCGAGGAGTGATCAGTCCCGCTTCCTTCCGCATGATGCTCGTCGGAATGGTGAGTCGAAGAGTGACCGCTTCCGCTCGCTTCTTCTTGCTGCCCTCCCGTCACTCCACCGATCGGTCCTTGGCTTCGATGATCACACGGCTGGAGCGAACCGCCGCCTGTCTCGTTGTAGTGAGTGCGGTATTTGTGCTCCTCCTGCTCCTCAACGCCCTCTTCGTGCTCGTTCCGGCGAGTGGTCTCGTTCGAGTGGCCGCGGGTCTTCTCTTCGTCCAACGAGCGCGTGTTGTTGTGCCGCTTGACCGTCCGGCTGCCCCCCCGTTGCTCGTCGTAGTGGTAGGGAGAGCGGGCAGAGAGCGGGATGCCTGGAAGCCGGAAGAAGTTGTCGGAAGGAAGAAAGGCAACTCACTCTGCACCAAGAGCACGGCGGAGGCCAGCACGATAAATCCAACGGTCGTCTTCATCGTTTAAGCAGAAGAGAGGAGTGAGCGGGCGGGTGTCCACAGCCCTTCTTTCGGCCGCTTTTATCCCCTTCCCGAACGCCCGCTTGTTTGAACAAACCGACCCCAAATTGGGCCGATTGCGGGGGTTCATCCGAATCGAATTCCACTGCCTGTTTGCTTTCAGTTTGTAGGCGGGCGGAAATGCAAGAAAGAAAGCATGATTCATTGTTTCTTACTGCGAGAAGTTGTCTTCGATCATCGTTGTGTCCGAAACGCACTGCCTGCAGCAAAAAAGACAACAACTTTATTCAACACATGACAGAAAGCACAAAAAAACGATCAACGACGGCGGGGGATTGGCGTCATGTTGGGTACAGAGACGGGAGGATGTTCTTGCACGGCATCCGGTTCATGAGCCCGTGAAATCCCATGTTTCCAGCGACGTCGATGCGGCTCTTGCGGAGAGCGTCGACTGCGAGGCGGACGAGCGAGTCGGGGGTCCTGAAATAGTCGGCATAACGGGTAAAAAAATAAAAAAGGTTACCTGAAGAACACGCGATAAAGCTCCCAATTGCTGCTGTCTTCTTTCATGCACGTAATCAACAGTCCTTCTTCATATCCGGTCCCCTCGTTCAGAATCGTCGAGATTTGCTCAACGTCTCCGCCCACGATCGGCAGTTTCTTCCATTCGGGCCGTTCCTCATTGTAGTTGAGGACGAAACAACAACTGTTCGACCACTTATGTTCACAAGCGCAAAGATATGCGTGTTCCTGAGACCACGCTACTTTGCAAGCAGACAACTAAAGAGCACGTTAAGGGGTTTCCCCTTTAGCAACCTACCTTTGATCCATTCAGCTGCTTAGTGGTCCACGTCTTCGTCTCGACATCCAACACTTGAAGAACCGAGGGTTCATCCGGTCGCACCCGGAGGCCGTACAGCGAACTGCCGGCCGGATTCAAGTGATACGCGACGCACGCAGTCGGCGCTGTGCACTTCATTCAACGTCCAGGGCGGCCTCGTCAACGTCCAAGCGGACAAAACGCAGCTGATCGCGGGTTCCCCAATGAATCACCGCCTTTCGAATGTCGACGTTCGTGCCTCGAATATCGGTAAAGACGTAAGAACCATCGAAGTCCTCGAGCGACTCTAGCCACAACCACTTGAAAGTGCTGTCCTCTACGCACAAGCGAATCAACCCCAAACCATAAAGTGTTTGAGCGATGATCGTGGTCGCATTCACGACCAACATCTCGCAGGGTTGCCTACGGACAGGACCATCGGGCTTAAAGCTGCTAAAGTGTAACAACGGGATTGCAACAAACTCGAGAGAAAAACGTACATTTGAGTGTTACGCACGAGGTCAACAACACAAAAGCGATTACTGTCCTCCAGAGAAATGTACGCGTATCTTCCATTTTCCGAAAACCGCACGAGATAGTTACGCTAAAGTAAAAGACATAAAAAAATAGGCGAATTGTAGTTACGTCTCTGAAATCGAACTCGTTGTAGAGAGTTCTTCGGGCGCCCAAAATCAAGCTTTTAGCATGAGTCGAATGCTTCGAAAGGGTTGTTTCAAGCACACCAGACGAAACGAGTTGGTAGACCTTTAAATCCGATTCGTCATGGTGGGCAGCAGCAGTTGTGGTGTCCATCGGTGAAAAGGGAAAAACCCACTATTTAAGGAACAGCAGAAAAACGAACGGGCAGCAGAATAACGAATGAACGAGTCCAACCGACTGCTCGCCGCGTCGCAAATGCCGCTTTATGCGCCGAATCGTCTTTGGGCGGCCCTTGTGCACAAGACGCACAGCGGTTCGCACAAAACGCAATCCACGATTACTTCGAGCACCTGTTGCGCAATCAGATTGCCTGCGAGGTTGTTCAAAAGTCGCTCGTCTGCTCGTAAAGCATTTCGCGAGTTTTGCCGCTTAAGAAAACAAGCGATGGGTCGAGTTACCTAACGTAATTAACGACAAGCCGAAACATTGGCCCTAACAAACAAACAACGGGCATCTTTAATGAGATTGCTTACAAAGAACGAACAATCCAATGAGCATCAATTACTTCCAAGAATTTCCCCTGTTTCTTCAAGCCGTCTGTGCCGTTGTGCTAATGAGATTCCGTTCGGGTGGTCGGCGGGTCCAAGACGCTCGCCGCCGTCCGCTCACGTCGCGGGTCCGGCGAGTGAGTGTCCGTTGAGTAATGCGAACCGCTCATCTCATTAGTCACGCCGCTTGCTCGTTACTCGCTTCTTCCCGCTGATAAGATGCTTTTGCCGTGTGTTTTGCTCGCGTGCTCGCCTTCCGCTCGCTTATTTAAAGGAAAAGAAGCGGTGGGTGAATGGAGTGGATTGCAGAAATGCTCGGAGTGCTCAAGAAATCCTCGTTCAATGCCGCCCTTTTCTTCAACCTGCTGGTCGATCTGTTTGCCGTCGTGTCGCCGAGCGGTCCGCTTCCGTCGACCTCCGTGCAGCCGTCGGGGGTTGTGACCCTGCGGTCGCCCGCCGCCCAGCTGCAAGGCAAAACGTACACGTTCGACGACGACTCGAAAGCCTCTGCTTTCTTGGGGATTCCCTACGCGAAACCGCCGCTTGGAGGACTGCGATTCAAAGTGAGTCCTTTCGGTTCGTTCCGGTTAGCTCGTTACCCTCTGCAGAGACCGCAGCCGGCCGACGGGTGGACGGGAGTGCGAAATGCGAGCGAATTCGGGCACCGCTGCTTCTACGCCACGCTGGACGACCACGGGGTGAAGCCGAGCGAGGACTGCCTGTTCCTGAACGTGTTCACTCCGCAGACGGACTTCTCGAAGGCGAGTGCTCCATTCTTGTGTCGAATTGAGCGCCCGTGTTCAGCCGTTCGACCGCCTGCTGCCCGTCTTCTTCTACGTGCACGGGGGCGGCTTCCAAGTGGACAACGCGGCCTTGCTGGGCGACGAGAACATCTGCCGCTACCTGAACTCAAAAGGAGTGGTCGTTGTGACGATCAACTACCGCCTTCAAATGTTCGGCTTCCTCACGATCGACGAGCAGACGCCCGGCAACGCGGGGTTGTGGGACATGCGGCGGGCGTTGCTGTGGGTCCGCGACAACGTCGACCGTTTCGGCGGCGACCCCCAAGCGATCACCGTCGGCGGTCAGTCGGCCGGCTCGATCGCCACCGACCTGCTCACCGTCTCGCCGCAAACACGAGGCAAGCCGAAGCAAAAGGTGTGCAATAAACAATCGATTGTCGTTCAGACCTCTTCAACCAAGCGATCATGTTTGCGGGCACGAAGGAGTGCCGCTTCACGGTCAACACGGCCGGCAACTTGCGAACGAACGCGATCATGTGGGCGAAGCTGCGCGGCTTCCAGACGCGGCCGGGCTAGAAGACGGCCGACCTAAACCGCCGTCTTCTCAAGTGGTATCAGCAAGCGACGCCCGAACAGATCACCGTTGGCTATCCGGAAGGGTCACATTTCTTGGCCAACTTCACGCCGATCACCACCCCCACCCTCGAAGAGGCCTTCTTCCTCAACAAGTCGCTGGAGGAACTCCGGGCGGAGGCGCCGAAGAAGCGCGTGATCGCCGGCGTCACGGAGTACGAGGGCCTTTTGTTCAGTGAGTGGCTGAAGAGAAAAGGGATCTTCATTCCTTTCCGTTTAGTGATCAGTCGTCCGCCGACCATTAACGGATTCGACTACGCCAAGTACTACTTGAGTGCCTCCATCTACGCGGACAATCGGATGAACGAGTCCGTGGCCGACGCGATCCTCTCGAATTTCGTCAATCGGAGCCTGCCGACCGACAGCGTCGAGTTCTACCGCCAGTCGGTGGCTGTAAGCGAGTAGAGGGTTGCGTGTGGATTGATTGCTCGCCTGCAGGCCCTCTCCGACTACTTCTTCAACTACCCCACGTGGCTGATGGCCAAGCGGCGGGTGGAGGCGGGAGAGGCGGTCTTCCTCTACCGCTTCACGTACTTCAAGAACGGCACGCTGGGCAACTCGCGGGTGCTCAAATTCTACGGTCTGTTCGCTTCCTCGCTATTAGAGTGAATCGGTGATTGCAGCCGCCACCCACACGCTGGAGCTGCCCTACTTCTTCGGCAAATCGATCCTCCCGTTCGGCTTCCAGCCGGACGAAGAGGACGCCAAGAAGATCGAGGAGTTCACTTCGTACGTGACGAATTTCGTCAAGACGGGGCAAGTTCCTCCGCGCCTTCTTTACACTTGCTCTCGTGTTTGCAGCGATCCGAACGACGGCCGGTTGGTTCGGTGGGAGCGGTACGCGGCCGCTGCGAACGGGCCCTACTTCCTGTTCGGGCAGAACTCGACGGAAGACCGCTCGGTCCACAACTTCGGCGACGGCCGCCTGGAGCTGTGGGACGCGCTCTACGCCAAATACGGCCTCAAGGATGATCGCGGCGAATAAACAAACAAGAAGACGGTCCAACTGCACCCACTCGGTTGATCTCTAGTGCAAACGAACACTCACGCCCTTGATCTCCCGACCTTTCCGGTGCTCCGAATTCGGGAACAACTCGTCACTTTCGACTGCCAAAAGAAGCCCCCTGCTCGTTGTGGACGACGAATTCGCGAGCATTCGGTCCGCTGTCGGCAGGTGATCCGCGAGTCCACGAAGCGAGCGGGGGGCAAAGAACGAGAACACTTTCTTCTCATCAACGGGCTGCAAGAACGGGGGTGTGCGGGCGGCTGCATGTGGAAATTCGATTAGAGGGCGTTGTTTTCGGCCGCTCTTCGCTCTTCGGTCTGCAGCCGAGGGGGCGGGCGGGTTTCTAGGCGCCGGTCGGCGGCGATCTCCC
This sequence comes from Aphelenchoides fujianensis, assembly GCA_024699865.1. Taxonomy (NCBI): domain Eukaryota; kingdom Metazoa; phylum Nematoda; class Chromadorea; order Rhabditida; family Aphelenchoididae; genus Aphelenchoides; species Aphelenchoides fujianensis. Next base: position 87,847 of record JAMPIO010000259.1, read on the forward strand.
GGCAACTCGACGGTCGACTTCGTTTCGCTCTGCTCTTGCGGTCGGCGGGATGCCGGTGGACTGGCTTCTTCTTCTTCTTCGCTAACTCATTACTTTCTTCTTTTTCCTTCCGATCACTCCAAGTGGTTCACGCCGAGGGTCCGAAAGTTTCGTCGCCGTTCACGCCTCGCCGGCCGGCGGCCAGTCGTTAAACAAAAGAATCCGGCCGTGCGGGCGGCGATAAGCGAAGGCGGAGAGTTGCGTAAACGCCGGCCGCATCGATCGAATGACTCATTGTCATTAATTGTCGCTTCAAGGCGGAGATAAGAACATCGAGCGCATTTTTGTTCTCTGCTTGTTTGATCGACGCGTAGTTTCGGGCGGGCAGAAGAACTCAGCTGAAGGTGCTACGTGCAAAGCGACAACGATCACTTGGGCACTTGTTCGTGGCCGGAGCTCCTCTTTCTTCTTTCCTGCAGTCTGCTCTATTCATTCTGCTCTCTTCATTCTTCTGCTCCAACCTTTCGAAAGCCGGCAGAAGATCGCGTTCCGGCCGCCTTCTCGTCGTTTCGTGGCAACGCGCGGCGGTTTCGTTCTGTTTCGAATTGGCGAAGAAGCGGCACGAAACCGCAGGAACCGACGAGAAGCAGACGGTTGTGGTGGCCGTGGGCGAAACGAAATCATCACAAAATTTATTCGCGTGGCGTGTGCCGTGGGCGGAGGGATCGAACAAGTGGGGGGATTTAGGAAACGGCCGTCTACTGTAATCCGCGGGAAGGCGGGTGGTCGTTGGCAACGGGCTGGCAAGAGAGAACCCACGATCGCTGGAGTTCTTCTGTCCAATTGCTCGTCGTTTGCGGGCCTAAAAGAAGAACGGACAATCGCATTCCCCGCAGGTCGTAAAAGTTCGCAATTACGCGTCAACGTCCGCGTTCGCTTATCGCCCCAAAAGAAAGGTCAACATTCCGTTCGGCGCGAACAAACGAACTTTTGGCTCTCCAGCACGCTTGTTTGTTTGGATTAGAAGCTGCACGTCCATCGCACGTGCTTCTTTCCGGATCGGAGATTACGGCCGACAACGAACGCGCGTGAATTCCTGATTCGCGCGCCGACCCAAAACTCGGCGGCTATCCGATTTCCTCCTCGCTGCTTTCGGTTCGTCTAATCGGGGACTCGCTTCTGTTTTCTGTTTGTTGGTTCGATTCTCCCCAGCTGCCGGCGGTGGAAAACAAGCAGGCAAACGATTCGCCCCCACTTCCATCCAGCGAGTCGAATGTGCCGCTCGAACTCTCCTTGTTTGGAACGATCCGTGACGTGCGTCACGGGGACTGTGCGCCGAATATTCATGAGCGAAGGGGGTTCTTCCGAGAGGTCTGCTTGAACCCTTGGCCGCGCGACTAATCGCCGCCTCCTTTGTTTGATCGAAGGCTTCCGTTTGATCCGCTTGTTCGACGTGCTCACAAACTCCGTCGTCTGCTCACTTCGGGCGCGGGGGTTTGCATAAATCGGGGAGGAACAATGCGGAACGACGAACGGCCCGTCGGTTTGTCATCACTTGCGTGTGGGTTGACGTCGAAAATGGGCGGTTGACATTCGATGGTGAGGAGAAGGTGGCTGTTTTCCCCTCGTTTCTCGCTTGTTTTTTGCTCGAAGAAGGTGCGTGTCCCGCGCTCGTCACGGTCCGGGCAGAACGTCTTTATTGCCTTGTTTTGCGTGGCTGTTCGCGGCAATCCCGTTCGCTTCACCGAACGAACGCGCGGATTGAACGGAGCTTTGGTCCGAGTGGTTTCCGTTGATTAAAAAGAGGATCCCGTTCGAAGTCGAAGCCCGAAATCGGCTTTCGTCTTCGCTTCCCGGCCGCTGCCCAAATCGTCCGTGGAGTGGGGGGAAACCGGCCGTTAGTGCCGCTTGTTTGCAGCTGATAAACAAAGAGAGAAGAAGAAGAAGGAGTGACGGGAGTGGTTCAAACGCGTCTTCTCGATCGGCAGTCTTCGCGTCGTTTTCGTCTCCCTTTCCACTTGCACGCGTCCTCCTCCTCGAACCGAAGTGAGCAGCCGACGGATTTGGGGACGTTGAATGGCGGCGGCGTGTAATCCGGAAACGACGACGTTCGTCGCGGCTTCCGTTGAGCGGCCGCCTCGTCCGCTCGCGTATTTTGGTCCCCGCGATCGTCGAGTTCATTCGCGTTGCTCCGAGCTGCGCGTCTGTACGCCGCCGACCTTTCCGATTTGTTGCTCGCGGCCGCCGTGACGTCAAGCCGCAGACGGCGAATCTTCTGCTTCGTTTTGGACTCCGCATTGTACTCCGCTCTTCGGAGGAACACTTTGATCGAAGGCCGAGAGCTCCGGCATCTTGGACGGGGTGTTCACCCAAGGGGATCCCAGGCGAACCATTCCAATCGTTTTGGGCGGGCGGGCGGCGAGCGCGAAATGGCGATGAGTCAGCGACGAGACGCCAAAGAAATCGAAAGGACGAACGACAGCCGGACTTTTCGGGCGACTCGTTTTCGCAAGCGGCCGCAAGTGACCATTCGAAGCGATCAAAAGCGAACATTCCATTCACTTTCCGTCCTCGTCCTTCTTACTCACCCCAAACCGAGAACGATGGAAGGAAGGCGGGTGGGGCGAGCGGAGGACAAACAAAAAAGGCGACTCACTCCTTCCGGTCGGCTCGGCGATCTCCTTTTTGATCTCCCGCCCGCTTTACGATCACGTTTTCGTTTCGTCTCGTCGTGCGCCTTGCTTTCGTCACGCTCCGCATTCTTCGTTCCGATTTTTGCGGACAAATTGGCCGCAATGAAGCGGCGGGGATCGTGGAGGAACGAAAACAAAAACGAGGATCGACGGGCGTCCTCGTGGCAGAACTTTCGCGGCGTCACGCGCGCGTGTGATTCACGTTTTCGTGGAATCGTGGCGTGGCGAACGTCCCGTCGTCTTCCAACCGCCGAGTGCTCGTTGCAGACCCTCCACGCGCGTTCTTCTCCGCCACAAGCAGAAGACCGACGACGATGTGCGACTCGCCGAAGCCGCTGGAGTGCCGCCGCCTGCCGACCGTCCTCGCCGGCTTCTTCCTGCTGTTCGCGTGGGCGCTGAACGAGGTGGTGCTCGCGTGGGTGCACGACCACGTGCCGCGCGACCTGCACCCGCTGCCCGACTCGTTCTTCCGTCTCTTCCCCGAGGTCACGTGGGTGATGCGGATCGCCGAGTACCTGATGCTGCTGATCACGGTGAGCGGGTTTGCGGTCATGTTCTGCCACCAGCACCGCTGGATCGTCCTCCGCCGCACCTTTTTCATTGCGGCCGTCTGCTACACGTTCCGCGCCTTCTGCATCGTCCTCATTCAAGTGCGTTTTCCCCACCGTTATCGTTCACTTTCCGTGCTCAGGTGCCCGTTCCCTCGGACAAGACCTACTGCGCGCCGCAGACGAACTCCTCGCTGGAGGTGATGTTCACGCGGATCGGCCGCATGTTCTGGTCGGCGGGCATCGAGCAGCTGCGGCCGCGCGAGCTGTGCGGCGACCTCATCGTCTCGGGCCACACGCTCACGCTCTTCATCTCGATGATGGTCGTGCGGCAGTACACGCCCCGCAAGCTGGCCTATTTGGGTGAGTGCACTCGTTGGATTACAGTCCGTTTATTCTCCTCCAACCCACACACCGAAACAAAGAGAACGAGAAGGCGATCACTTGGCCGGCGTGCCCGTGCCGGTGGCCGTCGCGGTCGGCTTGGCGGCGGCGGCGGCGATCGCGTTCTTCGAGCCGCCGGCCGGCTTCTGCGCGCCCGCCTTCGTCTCCGACTCGTTCGGCGGCAGCGGGTTCTGAACGAGAAGGCGGGAGAGTGGGCGAGCGAGGGACGAAACAAACCACCGCGTAGTCGGGCGCTCCCGCGTAGTACGAGTCGTCGAGGATGGGCGGCTTGTAGCACTCCTCGCGCTTGTGCCGGTACTTGTTGATCATCACGACCGCGTAGATGATACGCAGCACGCACGCCACGAGCACCTCCAGCAGGATCAGGTGCAACGGCACTTGGATGTACTGCAAGACGCGAGTGAGTGGTGGAAGGCAGGCGGCAGCTCACCCATTTGTTCATGAAGCGCGCGCCCGAAACCGGCGGCTGAAAGGGGACCGGACGGTCGTGAGGATCGACGAAGAACTCACGGCCAGCGTGGTGGTGGCGGACATTTCGCACGGGCGAGCAAAAAGAACGAAGGCGACCACGAGCGAGGCAGACAGACGATCGAAATGAGCGAAAAAGGACCTCCGAACTTCCTCTTGGCTTTCGTTTGCAAATTGCTCCATTCGGTTCTTTGCCTTCAACCGGCTGTTCGGAGGCAAAAGATTGGTGCAAGCAGTGAGATTCGAACTCACGCCTCCGAAGAGACTGCAACGCCCGTCGCCGCTCACATTCGAGCGGAAGCCCCCGAGGGAGACTTGAGTGCAGCGCCTTAGACCGCTCGGCCATGCTTGCGACGAAAGACGGGGGCAACCATCTACCCATCAACCTCCCGCACGATATAAAGCGGTTGGTCATCAAAAACAAACCCACATCTCACCCGTCTTTCCACCAATGACTGAACGATTTCAGGCTACTTGTACCACGCCCTCGCCTTTGTGGCCATCACGTGCATCCTGCTCGCCCGGAAGCACTACTCGATTGACGTCCTCTTCGGCTACCTGACCGCCACGCGCACCTTCTGGGCCTATCACGCCCTTTCGCAGTCCTTCCACGACGGGACCCTCGAGCGGAATCCGCTCACCCAAAACTGCTGGGCGTGGGCGGTGCCAATCCTCGAACGGGACGCCCCGCCGCCGCAGTTGTTCCTGAACGTGCTCGAGTGGCCGTCGTCCTGCCCGCAGAAGATCCGAAGGAGGTTTGCGTTCTAACCTCCGCCCACTCCCCATTCCCTTCAATTGCCCGGTTTCCCTCATTTGCTTCGACGCCCTTCCGTTCTTCCACTCTCTCATCATTCCGCTCTCTCCTGATCCCACCCATCGATCTACCCGCTCGTTTTCTGTAAATACCTGGTGTTCTCCGTTGCCATCGAATCGATCGACGTTCTTCTTTAATGCGCACACGTACGATAGAATAAATTCACAAGAAAGGAACAGGAACGTGCCTAAAAATCTTTAATTCTCATCCAGCAGTGACGGAAACAAATCGGGGGCAAAGGCGGGAATAAAAAGAGGGGGGAAGGAGGATCGAACAAATACCAATTGGACGGCGGACCTCAGCGGCCGAATGCCCGCAATTATGCTCGAATTAAGACAATAATTAGTGGCCACAACGGGGTATTGCAATGGCTTGGAGGGAGGAATCAAATGCGATGATGAGCCAAAAGAAACGAGTTAAAATCTTTGGAGTTCGCGTCGAAGCGAGAAGTTCGGCGGTCGGAAAGGAGGAACCCGAATGGGGGAGGACGCGTGACTGGACGAACGGGAGGCGGAGGCGACAAGATGGGCGAGAGGGTTGTGCACTCGAAGGGCGAAAGGAATAGTCGTTTGTAGGTGGGTGAGGGTAATCAAAGAAACAAATGCCATGGATGAAAGGAGGACGGGCGGAAGTGATCACAGACGAGAGGTGGCGGTCGGGACGAAACCGCGCTGCTGGACGCTCTGCGCGAAGTCGGGGGCCGCCTTTTCGTCCTCGTCGTAGTCGGGCGTCGGGCTGTCCGGCGCGTGGCCGCTGCCCGAGTCCTCGCCCACCGCCACGTACGTGACGTTGTTCGCGGTCCGGTGGACGCGGTCGGCCGACGTCTCGCGGCCGTGTTTCGTCGCCGCGCCGCCCGCCGCCACCGCCGACAGCGAGCCGCCGCTGGCCGAACCCGTGGACGGCGTCACGTTGTCGTAGAAGGAGTGCCGATTGCGCGTGGACGAGAGCGGCACGAAGCCGTCGACGTCGGGGATGGGCGGCGGCGGCGCGCCGGCGGTCAGGCGGCCGTTGCGGACCGACGGCTTCCGACGGAACGGATCGCTGACCGCCGTCGTGGGCGTCCGGTTGCCGCCGGTGGGCGGCTGCGAGGCGGTCGACTCGTGGGTGGGCGTGGCGGCCATCGAGGGCGACATCGTGCCGCGCGTCGTATTCATCCGACGGGGCTTCTGGGCGGGCGAGCGGCCGGCGATTGCTGAAGACAAGTGGACGTTCAGAAGAAAGGAGAACAGAGGGTTATTGCCCCGTTGATGGCCGATTAGTCCCCCGCCCATCCACCACAACGAAGAAGCAAGACGATTCGCTCGACGGACAACAATCACGAGTTTTATCTTCGAGAAAGCAACAAACAAAGGAATGGACACGAGAGGAAGGCAGGGAATGACAACACCGAACAACGTTCAATGGACAACAACGAGGGGACAAACAGCAGCCTTCTTTCCACCGCTGGCAGCTTCAATGCTCTTCGTCGATGAACGGGAGCTCCTCCCGCTCGGCGGGCAGCGTGCTCAAGTTCGTGCGGGCTGCAAGAGAGGATCAGAACGAGACGAACACCGACCACTCGCAAGCCCCGACGGTTAGAACGAAAGCGAAACGCAGGCGACAATCAACGGTTTACTCGGCCCATCAATTCACTTCGATACAAACGGTAATAAAAAGCGAACGCCTCGCGCGTCCACTCGTCCCGCACGATCAGGGCGGAGGAGCGAAGGCGGGCTGCAGAGGCGACCGATGAGAAACGGACGGACGAACACAATCGAGGGGGACGGGAGGACAGAACGGAGAAGACGGCGGGGATTAGTGGAAGGCCGGACCGAACACCCCAACGGACAACCGAAAGCAAAACTCACAGTTGGTGCGTGAGGAGCGGGAGTGCAGCTCGGCGATGTCCATCCGAATGTCGATCATCGAGCGGCGGAGGATCGGCCCCAACGCCTTCACCGGTTGCTCGGGCGTCTCGCCCTTCTTGGGCGCCGGCGGCAGGGCCATTTTGTCGTCCTGCAGCTTCTCCAGACACTTCCGCAGCGACTCCATCACTTTGTCGTCCGGATAGCCGAAGTCGGCGGCGATTCGGTTCTGAATGTGGTCCATGAAGACCTCCAGCGGCGCCCTTGCGAGGACTTCTGCAAACGAGAGACAAATAAAGGCAATGCACAAAGAGGACACTCACTGATGTGCATCTTCATGATGTTGTAGGCCATCGCGATGAGAATGGAGTCGCCCACATAGAGAAAGACGTCCCACACGCGCATCGCCAAGCTGAACGGCAGCCGGTCGATGTAGATCCCGAACCACCACTTGGCGTGGTAGGCGTTCGGGATGTCCTCCACCGTCTGCAAGCAAAAGAAGGAGTGAATGAGGAGGATGGATGGACAGACGATGTGTTTGTGGAGTTTCGGGAGGTATTTCTGGAGCACGAGGTCGAGGTGGTTGCTGAAGCGGTAGAGTTTGGGGAAGCCGGGCACAAAGAAGCCTGCAACCAGCAAGAGGGGAGTGAACAGTCGATTGCTCGCCCGTACCGTGCATCGTGTACTTCCGGTTGGTGATCAGCGAGTGGAGGCCCCAAAAGGCGGCCTCCTCCTCGCCCAGATACATCAGGAGGATGGCGGCCAGGTTGTTCATCCCTTGGCAATAACCGACCTCGGTGTTGTACATGGAGTAGGCGACGAGCACGTTGAAGACCGACTGCTGACTGAAGGAAGAACGGAGGATGAACGGAGGAGGGAGTGGCGGCAACTCACGAGGCGTCGTATCGCTTCATGAACATCACGTGGTCGCGGTAGGTGCGCGCGACGTCCACGTCGATCTGCCGCACCTCCGTGGAGAGAAGTTTGCCGCGAATGAGCAGCTCGTTGTACTTGTCCTTGTTCGTCTCGATCAGCTCGTCAATGGCCAGCAGTTTGCGCCAGATCTGCACACAAACAATCAGACAAACAGTGGAAGAAAGAACGCACTTTGAGGCGGTAGGAGTCGGGGACACCCTTCCAAATGCGGTCGGCCAGCTTCTCGGGCGTTCGCACCTGCCAGTCGCGGAACATCCGATCCCACTTGAGAGCTCGCTTGCGCTCCCGCTCCTTGTCCTTCTTCTCCTTGTTCTCGCGGATCTCCTCTTTGCTGAAGGAAGGAGGAGGGTGAGTGGAAGCAAGAAGAAACGAACTGGATGAATCCGTAGCGGTCGAGCTTGTCGTAGACCTCGTACTTCGGATCCTCCCACGTCTCGATCGTCAGCCGGATGTTCTCTTCGTCTTCGGCGCCCTGCAAGCGATCGGTGGAAAGCAGTGAGTGAAAGAAGGGACGAACCTTGTCGTACCGCTCGACGATCTCCTCCCGCTCCACTTGAGCGCGCACCTCGACGTCGTCCTCGTCCGAAGAGGTGTCGGCCAGGTTGGCGACTTCATCTGAAACAAAGAGAAGTTAAATGAATTCGATCGATTGTCCTGCAAGATGCCCAAATTTACCCCCAGCTTTGATTCGCCGCCGACGATCCGCCAGCTTCCGCAGCTTTGCGGTCAGGAAGCGGGCGAGCCGCGAGTTTCCCAGCCGCTCGCCCAAACCGCGGACTCCTCGCTGCATCGTTCGGCCGTCGACCGGCCGCTTGTTTCGATTGGCGCGTGCGAAATGAACGGAAAGGCCCCCAATTTGCCCGACTCGCTTCTTCTTTCCGCCCTGCAGGTTCGTTCGTACCCAAAGTGGGCGTCCCGGCGAATTTCCGCGGAGTCGGCGCCGTCCGAATGCGAGCGGACGATCGATTGCGCAACGGATCGCTCAACGACGTCTGCACGTGATTCTTCAGCCGAAGGGAGAAGTGCCGCACGAAGGCCGAGGTGGAGGACGGCGAGCCGGGCGGCGGCAGGTCGGCGTTGCGGAACGTCGAGGTGGTCGGCGAGCTCGCGCCGGCCAGCGAGGTGCACGAGGTGGGCGTGACCGCGTTCCCGTTCAGGCCCTGACTCAACGAGTCGCGCAGCTCGCCGGCCAAATTGGCGGCGTTGTGGAAGGAGCGGTTCAACGCCTCGAAGCGCAGCAGTTTGGAGCCGTTCAGCGCTGAGATCGGCCCCCGTTCGCTCAGGTTGTGCGCCCGGCTGAGGCTGCCGTTCGAGAGGGCGGCCAGCGGACGTCCGTTGGCGGCCGTCGGCGTCGTCCCGTTCGCCACCGACGCCGGCCGCTTCGTTTCGTCCAGCGGGAGCGAACTGCCGCCGCGCAGCGCCGTCGGCATCCGAAAACGAGGCGATAAGATCGCGGACGAAGAGGAGCGTCGAGTGAGGGGAACGTCGGGTGTCAAATTAATCTCCTCCTCATCGCATCAACCAGAGAGGTCCACGAATTACGCACGTACGGGTGGGCGAACGAGCAGAATGTTTACATTTGTCCCTCCCGACAGCAACGAATCGTCCTCCTTTCAAAACAATCCTTTCAGCAACAAACTCGTGGGTGGGCCGCGAGAACGAGAGAAGCCGCAGAAATGAGCAGAAAGCGAGATAATTCGGGGCGTCGTGCTCATCGTTGCGCGAACGCGCGAGTCGCCCGGCCACACGCGGCGGCCGGCCGCCAATCCAATTGGACGCGTGCCCGAATCGTTTAGGCGCGTGAACGGCGGCCGGCCGGCAGACGGCCGCACGGGGCGGAAACAAAAGCGGGAACTTTTGGACGAAATCCCCCCGAATTCCGCATTCAGACGCTTCCCGCCGGTCGCGGCGCCGCTTGACGTCGGCCGTTTCGGAAACAATGCGGAAGAGTCGCAAATTAAGCCGTCGGAATGAGCAATTCGCACGAGTTCCACCGGCCGGCCAGTGGACTTGGAGCAGAGAGAAGAGAGAGGAGGGAGAAGGAAGCCGTACAGGAGTGTTTGTTCGTGGTTTGGACTGCGGGATTCACCCTACTCATTAGAACGACGACTAATCAACACAGAGGATCATCGGAGTGTCGATTAGACGGTTGTTTACCCGAATCAACGGAAAACAGACGGCGAGAGCGGCCGGCAGAGTTCGCGGCGGGTGGGAAACCGGCGGCGGTCGAGCGGAGCGGACGGAAGTCGACGTGCGAACTTTCCGCTCATTAACACGCCCATTCGGCCGCCCGCAAAAAACGACTCCCGCCCATTGTCGGCGGGGAATGCGGGCGATTAGGCGCCTCGGAAAGAAGTGATTTGCATCCAATGGGTGCCGCCTTCGGAACGAGGCGGCCAGAAGAAGGAAGTAGACGGACAGCCCGCCCAGTCACGCAATCCCGCACCTTCAACAAAGGAACGAGGCGGCTGTATCGTTCAATTATCCGCGTGTTCGGAGGTCCGAAGACCAAAATGCAAATGGGAGCGCCGGCGGCCCGACGGGAAGACGAAAACTGGAGCGAGGATTGCGGCGAGGCTCCAAATCCGGCGGTCGGTGAACGACGCACGTGATTACGGAGAGACGTGAATCGGGGAGGGGATTAGCCAGAAGAAGCGACAAGAACGAGAGAAAGGAGTTTGACGAAGAACAAGAAGAACCGTGATTTCAGCCACATTAACCCCGGCGCATGTTTCCGGCCTTCCATCCAAACAAGCGAGCAGGAAGCACTCCTTGAGCGCTCTTGATGCCGAAAGCAAGGAAGAACGAACGAAATTGGAGTGAAGTATCGCCGTCTTTCGTTCGCTCGCTCGCCCGCTGCAGGTGTCGGTCGAGCGGCGGCGGCAGACGTCAAGTGGACGGCGGTTTTGTTTTCGAACGCCGCCGCGAACATCCGCACGACCTCCGGAATTGCGGCCATTCGAGACGAACGGGCGCCGGCCGGCCGAGCGGCCGAGCGGGCGGCAATGGAGCGCGTGAAGAAAGAACAAATTGGGAGTCGCAACACTCCACCGCCTTCCTCCTTCTTCAGTCCTGCTCAATCCCCATGAACATGCGATCTGACCATCGGAATCCCCGTTCTTCTTCTCCTCACTTACCCGCGAGGAACATTTGGAGGAGGCGCGAGATCAATCGGAGCAACATAAACGAGAGGACATCGAATTTCGAGACGGAAAGAAGCCGACTACTTCGATTTCGAGTGCAAGCGGTGGAGGGAAGAAGAAAGAACGGGATTCGATTAACCGTCGAAAGAGCAAGGCAGACCTTTTCGCCCCGACAGGTGCAATCCGCCGTCGACTGTCCACTTTCTTTGTGGCCCAACTGCCGAAACAACATAAAAGGCTTCTCTTCAATGCTCCTGCCCTCGAGTCGTTACATTGGAAGTTCGGACAGACAATGCAACAAGATCGACGTGATTCACAGGTCAAAAAAAGCAACAAAACATTGAGCGAGCGAGTGGAATTCGTAAGAAGGCCAATGATCTCTGGAAGGAAGCGGGAAGCTCAGACTTGTGCGAGGATGACGAAATTCGCACCGCAAATTGGAGGCGACAAGGAAGAGCAGACGGAAAACACACGCCCGCCCGCCCTCCTTTTCGTGCTCATCCGCCGCGCAAATTAAACCAATCCGCCGTTCGTTGTTGGAGGCTCTTAATTTCGATGAGAGCGAGCAGAACACACCGCTCGTCGCTCACAGACGACGGCGATTCCCGGAACTCATCGGCGGGAACGTGCGAACATCCCCGCACTCCCGACGGCCACCTCCATGGCTACCGGACGGCCCGACCGGCGAAAGGAAGTACGAATCGAAACCAAAACTCAGAATACGAACGAAGAAGAGAAACAATCCCGTCCGATTCGGTGGGGCAAGAAGAAGAGCGATGAGTGGGGCGAAGAAGAGTGCGAGCGGGAGATAAATGAGTGCATTGATGTCCGAATTCCTTCGCTCCATCTTCTCGTCGCCTCCTCGCATTTGCATTCGGCGAGCAATCCGCACGGAAGTCACGGGTTTCTTTCTTTCGTTTCGTGGCAATCGGCCAACAGCGAGCGGATTTGCGGCGCCACGGCCTCGTCGCGAATTTTCCCACCGCTTCTTTCGGAGCAGAGAACAACGCTAGCTGGTGGCCATCGATCCACTTACCCTTCTCCTTGTGCGAACGCCGCAACTCCTCCAGGCGCGGGTCGTCGAAGAGGCCTTTGACCTCGCGGACCACCGAGTTGTTGTTGAACTGAACGCTCAGCTTGCGCAAACAACTCTTGACCGTCTGCGGCGTGGCGTCCACGAGGGACGTCTTGCGCGGCTCGGCCGAGATCTTCCGCTCGTTCTTGCGCGCCTCCACGGGCAGCTTGACGCTCTTGGAGCGGTGGAAGTCGACCTCCTTGACGCGCTTCAGGTGGCGATTCACGGGCTCGGCGGGCAGCTGGAAGGTGGCCGTCTTGCGCTCGGGCGCTCCCACCGACTTCGTGGCGACCAGCGGCGAGCGGGCGGCCTTCGGGCTGGACGAGGCGCCGGCATTCGGACGAGGGAAGCGGCCGTTCTTTAGCGATCCGCTCGGCTGGGCGATCAGGGCGGACATTCCGGACGATCGGCGGACGAGAGGTAACGAGGAAGCGGACGAACAGAAGAAAGAAGCGGCCCGAGGTCTCGAACGCGATGAAACACACGCCGCTTTCGGCTAATCCGTCCTCACGGCCCGCTTGGCGGCCGAAATCCCGGACATCCGTTCGCGAATTTCGCCCGCTATTGTGAACGCGGCCGTCTAAACAGTCGGCCGGTTTGTTTGGGTCGATTGGGGCACGAAGAAGCCGCGAAGAACACACGAGACAGAGCGGGGAGTGAACTCTTGACCGCCCGACTGAATAGTCGACCTAATGGCCCATGGAATCGGGCGTGTTTTCTACCCGCTTCAAAGGAGCTCGTCCCCCACTGCAAACTTTCGATCTTCCCGAACAAGAAGGCGTGAATTGGCGGGCGGCATTTCGAAAGTCCACCCGTCCGTCCATTCGAGAACGTTCCTCTGCGAGATCGCCTCATTGAAATTCAGCACCCGATCGTGAGCGACCTCGTCGATCGCTTCCGGTCGGCCCGGCCGCTGATCGGGGCGCAAAACAAGTGGCCGGAAGCGGCGGCCGGCGGATTGCTCATCGCGGCTTCCGGTCGGCGGGCGCCCGAATGGCCGCCGGCCGCTCGGCAAACAAACACGACGCGGACATCCGGCCGGCCGACATTCTCGATGAAAATCGATGGTCGGCCGGTCATTCGCTCTCCGCCGCATGACGCGGGGAGTCACGAGCAGCGAGAGGCGGACGGAGGTCGTTGACGAACGGAAACATCGGCAGAAATCCGCGTGTTCCCGTCGAACCGACGACCTTCCGCCGGCTAGACGGCCGCCGGCCGGCCGGCCATTGAACCAAAGAGCACGCAAACACGCGAGTAATCAGAAACGCGGGCCGTTGCGGGCGGAAATCGGCCGTGGCTTCTCGGCGCCCCGCAATGGGCGGATTGTTTGTCCTCGAGAGTTGAGTGAGTGAGTGCGGCGAGTCGAAAGGGAAGAAGGCGGTCTTCTTTGCAGCTGTTCGCTAGTTCACTTCCACCCCTCTTGATTACGCGCCCATTTTCCATTCAGTCGGCCCCGCACGAACGGAGTGCGAAATTGCGGCCATAAAAGGCGGTCGGCCACGCGCTCCATTCAACCCGCCCCGATTCTAACGAAGGCGAAAGCGAGCGAGCGAGCGAGCGGAGATTCCCGCTTTCAATGGCGCCTTTAATTGATTCGAATCCAACCTTTGAACCCTCCCGAATCCCAACGAATTTGAAGGGACTCACAGTTGATCGACCCGTCGACGTCGCGCGTCTCGTCCGCGCAGCCGGCGATCGCCTCCTCGTCCTCGTCGCTGTACGAGTCGTCCAGGATGTCCGTCTCGGGCACGGCGACCACCGTGCGCACCTCCGTCGTGAAGCTCTCGGCCTGCGCAGAGGAGGAGGACGCGAACGACGGGAAGCTGTTGGCGTCCATCGAGCTGCGGCTGCCGACCGCCGCCGGCTGCTCGGACGGCTCGAAGTTGCCGATTAGTCGCCGCACGTTGCCGCTCGGCGGTTTGGGGCCTGAACGACGGGGAGCGTGAGTGGGAAGAAGCGTCGAAGAGGAGGAGCAGGTGGCGGATTTCCGCCGGCCGCGCGTGCCGCCCGCCAATTGCCCGCCGTTCCTCCGCGAAGACAAAAAGAACGAAGAAGGCGGCGGACGTCCGCGGGAATTCGCCGAAAAAGTTGCGGTTTGGAGTTCGGCGGGCGGCGACGCGCAACGGCCCTCCAAAAAGTCGCTTCTTTGGCCCCGAAACACGTGAAAATATTGGGCGAAAGCGGGCGGCGGAAGGGCGGCCGGAAGGCTCATGCATTGTGCAAATCGGAAAGCCCTCCACTCGTCACTTCGCCTCGAAAAGAGCGAGCAGACGGCCGCCGCTTCCGGAAACCTGCGTGGAGAACAACTTGCGGAATCCCCGTCCACGAAACGCGTCCGCATTCCGCGTGGAGGACGGAAAGAACGAAAGGCGGATGTGAACGAAAACGAACTCACTTTTACTCCTTCCATCGCCCGACGGCGGCCACGAGTCCATGGGAAGCGGCGGCGGCTGGGCGACGACGGGACGGCCCGAATGACGAGCGAGTGAACGCAACGATGACTGACGAATAATCAACGGGATCGCCGCACTGGTCGCGTCGCCGGCGCTCATCGTTGGACCGCGATGTGCGCAGTCTTTTTCGATGTCCGGGCGAAGGCCGGTCAAGTGTGCGCGTTCGACCGCCGCGTCAAGTCTCCTTTTGCTCTCCGGGGCCTCCGCCGGCTACTCGAGCGGCCTCACAAGCCGCCGTTTGCTCGAGGATTTCCGGAGTGGATCGCCTCTCCGTGCTCGCCGATCGCTCGTCATGAACTTCGCGCGTCTCCTGCTGCCCGCCAACCTGCAGCAGACGGCGAAGGCGTTCGCGAGTGGCCGCTGGTGGCCCCAACCTTCGTGAGTTCTCCTTCTTCTGCCTTCCGTCCGCTTTCCGGTGGCAAAAATCTCTTTCGGTCGACTGTTGTGTTTGGGGCGGCCTGCCGACGGCCAACGAACGACGCCGCCCGATTTCGCAACGAGATTCGCAAAATTCGCGTCGATTTTCGTCCGCTCTCATCGAATCCTCGTCCGCATTTCAGGCGGCGTCGTTCGTTCTGCAACGCGAGCGCGGACGCGCGGGAGTCGACGGACGAGCTCGCCGTCTCCGCTCCCGCCTACTCGTTGCCCTCGAAGCTGCCGACGGCCGAGGAGTTGGGCCTGCGGCGGGAGGACGCGCATCCCGTGTTCGCGCCCCGCCGAGGCTCCGGCCGCGTCTTCAAGCTCGTGCCCGGCCCTAAGGGCGAACTCCTCGCCGGCTACACGCTCTTCGAAGCGGCGATCAAACGCAGCGAAGTCAACTGGCGCCCCTACGACGCGATGACCAAGCGCGAGAAGGACGTGTACATGGCCCACTTGAGGGCGGTCGAGGCGCGCAAGCTGGAGTACCGCGACCCGCACGACAAGAAGGCCGTCCACAAGACGGTCGCCGCCCTCCTCTACGCCGGCGAATGCTGCGGCGAGGGCTGTCGGCATTGCCCCTACGAGCTGGACGCCTGCTCGGAGGAAACGCGGAAGCGACTCGTCTACAACGGCGTCTATTACGTTTAGGACCCCTTTTTGTTGTCTTCCTTCTGCGTCTAATAAAATTCTTTGGTTGAAATCTCTTGCCCTTGGAAAGCGGACGTCCACTCATCTCTTCCCAATCATCCACCGTTCTTCTTGCAGCTACGAACTGAGCAAACACCGCACGCGGACCCCGACCGTCGGCATCCACCGCCGCACGCGCCTCGTGGTGGTCGACAACTCGACCGTCGGCAAGGAGGCGAACACGAGCGGCCGCCTCGCCTACTGCATCCACGTCTACAAGCAGGGCTACCGCCAGAAGCACATGCCGAAGGCCGAGTTGGGCGACAAAGTGCGTGATCGGGCACGTGGACGACCGAATGCCCGCTTTCTCTTGCAGATCCTCGTCGCCGTGAAGGGCGAAATGAAGAAGGCGTTCGTGGTCGGCGCGAACACCCACCGGGACTACCGAAAGCACGGCGTTCCCTCCACGGACACGAACAACATCGTCCTTCTGGTTCGTTCCCTTCGGCTTCTTTCATTTGATTCTCGTTGGTGTTCAGAACGAAGAGGGCAATCCGCTGGGCACACGCGTCCTGGCGCCCGTCCCGGCGGTGCTGCTCAAGAAGCGCGGCCACCTGCAGTTCTCGAAGGTCCTCGCACTGGCCAACAAGTTCTATTAGGCGTCATTCGGTTGTTTGTTTCTTTTTCGATGAATAAAATCCTGATGGTTGTTGTCTACGGTGCGTGTCCGGGGAACATCTGGCCGTCAAGCGGGTATTTTCGGCCTTAATCGATCGATCGGCCGGCTGGATGACTCACTTCCACGACCGGCGGCCACATGCGACGAACGGCGGCCGGAGATCAAAGAGAAGCGATCCGATCGCGTGATCGAAGCGAGCGGCCACGAACGTGCCGTCGGCCACAAACAAGCGGGATTGATGGGCGGCCAGCTGCCCGTCGGAACGGCCGATCCGGCGGATATAAACGGCGGCCATTCGGGACGGCCGATCAGAGCGGAAGAATCGAAATGGTCGTCCTCTCTTTCCTCCTGCCAATCGGCCTCCTGGCCGCCGTCGCTCACGGCCGTAAGTTCCGAACGAATTCACGGAGATCACTTCCTTCCGTTCAGAATTCGGCCAAGGAGTCAATCAGGGCTATGGCCAGGGCGTCAACCAGGGATACGCGGGCTTGGGCCAACCCCAAGGCGGCTTCGAGCAGCCGGAGCGGGCGAGCGAGTTCCCGGGCGGCGTCGCGCAGGCCGTCCCGTCCGGCCATCAGCCCACCGGCTTCGGTCAGCAGGTGAACAACGGCGTCTACGGACAGCCCAATCAGAACGCGTACGGCCAAGCGGTGCCCGGACTGGGGCAGGAGATCCTGAACTCGGGCTACCAAAACGGAGGATACGGAGTCGGGCAAGGTTCTCTGCCCCTTCTTCCCACTCCCGCTCACTTCCTGCTTTGAGGTCGTCGTGAAGGCCACCTCGGACAGCCGTTGCCGCTACCCAACGCCAACCGCGGCTACCGCAACGTCCGCTCGCTCGGCCAGAACGTGAACGTGCAGCAGCCGGGCGGCTTGGGCCAATCGATCGGCCAGCCGCAGGGCGGCGGCGGTCTGGGCCAGTCGCTCCACGCGCCCAACGGCCTCGGGCAGAACGTGAACTCGCCCTCCCTCGGTCAACACGTCGGCCACCAGCCGCACGGCGGCTTGGGCCAGAACGTGCACGGCCATCACCTTTCGAAGCGCTACGCGAACCGCGAGCCCTACCGCAAGAGCTGCAATTCGTTCTACGGAAAGCTCATCTGCTACCGCTTGTACGAGAAAGGTGCGGGATCGCTCTGATCAATGCACTCATGCATCCTTTGCAGACGCGAACATCCCGCACGACTTCACGTGCTGGACGCTTTACATGGGCCAGAAGAACTGCACGGAGACCGGTGAGCTCTCCCTTCTTTCATCAAAGTAATGACCGTCCGCGTTGCAGAGAACGTCCTCTACCTGGACCGCCGGAACGTGGAGATCGACCGCGCCGAGGTGGACCGCCGCTTCTTCGACGGCGACGACCGCGACTCCCGCCGCCAATCCGCCGGAGCGTTCGGCCGCCAATCGCGCACTCGAGACGACGAGTTCGGCGCCGTTGAGAGTGAGTTCACAACCGCCCTCTTATCAACGAACGAGTTGATTGCAGACGGAATGCACAGCCGTCGGAACGATGAGCGCGATGAGCGTCGGCAAGACGATCGGCGGCAGGACGACCGCAACGTGCGCGTGTACGACGACCGCGAGCTGCGCGGCGGCCAGCGTTCGTGATCCTCTCGATCGATTACCCACCTTTGTACTTTTTACTTAACAGAATAAACAGCTGTCTACTCGAACCGAATGAATAACCGTGTCTTCAAGCGCACAGTCAAGCGTAATAATCGAATATCTGACTGCCAAGCTCGTTGACAATCGCACAACAATGAAACGTTCTGATATTCAAGGCTCGTTTCACTGCCCGTAACAACGACTTCTGTTCTCGCTGCCTTCTGCCCGGAGTCGGCGGCCGTTTCTCTGGTCGCGAACTCTCGCCTGCGAGCGGGTGGTGCGTCCTTTCCGTCCGCTCGTCGCTCTCCGGTCGGCCGGCCGGCTGATTCACTTGCCGCCGTCGAGTGCGTAAAACCGTTGAGAAGGCGGTTTTCTCCGATTATTTCGACTCCCGCACGACTTTCATCCGACTCCCGACGATAAGCGAGCGATCGATGCTGGGCCCTCAGTCGGTGGCGCTGGATGGCTGCCACAAAATCTACGTGGAGCGCGACTATTCGCTCGGGCTGGAGGTCCGCTTCCATCGGACGTTCCCGACTGCGTTGGACGGACTCGTGGGTTCCTTTGCTTTCCTTCCCTTCGTTTATTTCGGTGTTCAGGTGGAGGAAGAAGACTGGTACTACACGATAGACACGATCAACAAACTCTTCGAGTTGGCCGAGGCGGTGAGTTCCGCTCGTTCTTCGATTATTTCCGTCCTTCCGCTTGCAGGTGGACATGGGGAGTGTCGGGGAGACGATGGTCGGCTTCCTCACCTGCTATTTGATTCGACTGGTGATGCGGACGCGCTACGAGAACAAGCTGATCGAAATCCACAAGTTCATCGAGCAGCAGAACCAAAAGGTTTTCCTGCCGGCCGGCCTCTGCGTCACGGACCCCGTGGAGCGGGGATTTCGAGTTGTGAGTCCCTCCGATTGTTCCTTTCTTCATCCCGATTGTTCGTTTGCAGCTCGAGATCTCAGTGCTGACCTCCGGCCTCGCGAACTCGCCCGGCCACGAGTTCGACGAGCCCACGACGTCGCTCTCGGCCCGCACGTGAACGAACGCCCTTCCGTTTGATCGTACTCCCGACATTCTCTTCCACTCGTTGCTACTTCTTTTGTCGTGTACATAAACGGCCCGCATTCCACGCGCAAGAGAGCTCCGAGTTCATTCGATCGGAAATAAAATTAGTGAACGGGGATCGCGGGAAGAAGCCCGCCGTCTGTGAACAACGAAGAAACTGCGGGAGTTCGCGGACAAGGGGACGATGCGTGAGTCAAAAAATGGAAAAAGAGCACTAACAATTAAAAAAAGAAAGAAAGAATCCCGTTAAACCGTAAGGAAGGAAGGAGAGGGAAGGAAATGTTCGTTCTATCCAAAGGAATTTCTGTTCTGATCACTACTTTCGGCCCAGGGCAGCAACGACGACAAAGAAGAAGGAATTACTGGGAGGAATATACAGGAACGAATGGAAGAAACGACGATGCGGTCAGACTTCGCGAGCGTTGGTCGTCGGATAGAACTGGCTGAAGGAGCAGTGCTGCCGCCGGACGGTCGGCGGGTCGGCCAGCTTCGTCGACATCACGGAGTCGGTGGAGACGCCCGACGAGGTCGAGGAGGCGGAGGACGTGAGGCCGGGCCAGGCGATGTGCGCGACGGTGCTCGCCGCCGTCACGGGCAGGTCCAAGTGCTCGAGGGCGGCGGTGGAGACGGCGAGCCGCTCGGCCAACGCCGCCTGGTTGACCTCCGACTGGCTCATGAACGTCGAGTTCTTGTGACGGGGCGTCTGGACAGGCGACGGCGGCTTCTTCTTGCCGAACAGCGCCTCCTTCATCGCCCGCTCCAGCAGGAAGACGTTCGAGCGGCTCTCGCTCTCGCCGATCCTGAACGACGGAAATAAGCGGAGGGAAGACGGGGGAGGAACGAACCGATCGTAGATCACGCCGTCCACCCCGAGCGTCTTCTTGAAGTAGTCGACTGTCGACTTGTCGCTCAGCTCGTCGCCCCACACGAACGTGATGATGCCGAAGTGTTTGGCCATCGCAACGGGCTCGGCGTTCCGCAGGAGGTCCTCCGAGTGGAAGTTGACGCCCGCGAGGCCCGTGCCGGCGGCGAACCGGACGGCCATCGCGGAGGTTTGAGTGCGCGCGTCCGCGTAGTCCGGGTGCTTCGCAGTTTGGCCCTGACAGAGGAAGAGGACCGGGTACTTGTTCTGCTTGAGGGTCAGGATGGTACAGATGTCCGGATCGAAGGACGAGAAGACCACCCGCCGCGTGCCCGCATTCTTCAGCACTTGCGCAAGGATGATGTCCACGAACTGCAACAAGTAAAGAGTGAGGGGATCCAAGGGGTCGGAACTCACTTCGTTCCGCTCAAAGTAGTTGGCGCACTCGTGCGAGCCGTCCGCCCACTCCATCGGATACTTGATCTCGATGTTGAAGCCGGTGTCCTGCGAGACGTAGTGGAAGGCGCTCTCGAGCGTGGGGAACGGCCGGTGCTCTTCGGCCTCGTCGTGGTCGCCGGTCACCTTGTAGTGCAGCTGGCCGGCGTCCTCCTCGCCCGGCCGCTTCTCGTGCTCCACGTGGTCCAGCTGAAAGAAGAGCAGTTGGTTGTACAATCTACTGGCGAGTTCTTACGTGCAGCAGTCGCAGCTGCGAGTACTTGAGGTCGCGGACGGCCAACTCGTGCGCCTCCCCAGCACCGGCCGCCTTCAGGAGGCTGGCCGGCGGGCAGCTGAGGTCGTCGATCGACGGCGACCGTTTGGCCACCGAGACGAGCACGTGGAAGTCGTGGAAGACGATCGGGATCTTGTCCTTCGTCAGGTGCACGTCGAACTGCAAGCAGTGGGTTGAAAGGAGAGCCGCTTGTTCCTCCCACCTCGACGTAGTCGGCGCCCTTCTGTGCGGCCGAATTCAGCGAGTGGAGGGTGTTCTCGCGGGCGGCTGCCAGCTTCGTGTACGAGTTGCCCATTCCGCGGTGTCTGCAGCAAACGGAGGAGTAAACGAATGGGTAGGAAGCGTGATGCTCACCCGACTTCCAGCGCGATTCGTTTCTTCCAGTGCTTCGCGTACGAGGCCTTCATCGTCTGCGGCGGGACGTCGCCCTTGAGCGGCCGCACGAACAGGTAGCCGACGTAGAGCTTCCCAACGGGCAGGCCCTTGGAGGTGATCAGCGGGACGGACGTCTTGCCGAACGTGTCCTGCAGCGTGGACGGGAGCGCGTAGCCCATGGCGAGCGGCTGGTCCGGCTTCTTCGCGTCGTACACTTCGATCCGGAAGCCCTGAACGAATTGAATGAATGCTTGCTGCTTGTTGTTGAGAGGGACGAACCAAGTATTCAACGGACACACTCAACGTGCGGTAGATGAAGTAATCCTCGCCGTTCTTGAACTCCTCGCCCTGCGCGTTCTGGTCTCGGAAGCGGGGATTCGCTTGGGTCAACGCCTGAAAAGAGGACAGTGAGAGCACGAAAGAGAGGTATGCTTCCAAATTCCCCAAGAAACATTAGATAGAGACTGAAGAAACAAAAGAATGTTTAGTTCACGAAAGCACTTCGTTTGTTCTTTGCGTTGCCCCAATCGACGAATCGACTGAAAGATTTCGGAGTTTTAGGCGATTGCTGAAACGTGGCGCCGTTAAAGCAATGAGGAGAACGAAACCGAACAAAACGATTAGTCGAACAACGAAAGAGGTGAGCGGCAAAGAACAGCCGGATGCTCGGTGGACGGGCGGCATACCGCGACGAGTGGCGAGCAGGCAACCCAAAGGAGAACAGAAGCTAACCTTAAGCAGCCGACTGGGGGCTGAAAGCAAGATGAGAAGACGATTCCTTCGATTTCCGTCAGCCCGTCCTTCCGCTGCCGCTTCTTCCATCCGTTGAGTCGATGGAGAGCGTGCGTCATTGTGGAGAGTTACAGCAATCAAGTACACACAATCTTCAAGCTGCGGCTGGGATGCAAGAAAAGAGCGGGGGTACAATCGAAGTCGGAACGGAAGGATGGAGAACAGAATCCGCAGCGACTCGCCGATCGCCCACACCCCGGCTCATAATTCGTGTTCCTTACGGCGATCTGGGCGGTCGAAAAGGAGGGCAGCGTGGGCTTGAAGTCCTCCGACGACTCCTCCATCTCCTCGTCCGCATCGGGGCCGAGGGACTCCTGAACGAGTGGGCATTACTTCCACTCCTTCCTTCTTCTGATGGACACACCGAGTGATGCCGCAAGTCCATCGGGACGACCCGCAGACGGTACTGCTCTCGCTGGTACTTGCTCTTGATGAACTTGAGGGCGGTGCCCTGGATGGTGAGGAGGATTTGGTTCTGGTCGGCGTCCACCAGCCACCCGTCGCTGACCATCTCGCGGCCACCTGCAAGCAGCCGTGTGTACTTTGCGGCTCCAATCTTCGTGCTTTTGATCGATCGAAAGAGCAGGGAGTTCAAAACGTGCACGTCGATCGTTAAATTTAACGACCTTCTTTTCAGCAATCAACCGAAAGAACGACGACTTTTGGTCGCTCACTCCAATCAGAGCAAAGTAGGTGGATTATTTTGAAAAAAGCTGCCGTAAGCTCATTGCCGAGCGGCCTCACCGTTGAATCCGAAGACGTCGTTGACGTTCGCGCGGCACACGCGCGTCTTCGTGGCCTCAACGGCCGGCATCACGCAGCGGGGCGTCAGGTGGGTCTCCCATTGCGAGACGATCAGGATGGGCGCCTTTGAGGTCTCCGACTCCAGGTAGTAGCCGATGAAGTAGCCTGCAACACGCAGACTGAATTAAACGACTGCCTAATCGGTTTAAAGCTTACGGAATTTGATGGTGTCGACGCCGACGGAAACGGTGCCCGTCCAGTGCCTGCAATGCGGAATAAATGAACTCTTGCCTTACGAGAGCGGCAGCCAAGAACTCACCCGTCGTCCGTCTTGCAGAGTTTGAAGGCGTCGTGAGGGTGCCATTCGCCGAGCTGGGGCACGTTGCCGGTGACGAAGACGAACTCGTCCGCCTTCAGCGGCTCCGAGACGGTCACCGTGAAGTGGACGGTGAAGAGCATTCTGTCGACTGTGGAGTGCGCGGTGAAAGACTGCCCAGAAGGCTGCGGGCGTCGCCCAGTGCACGCGGCGGACGGATCGACGGCGGGTGTGTTCGGATGTCGCTGGAGTGTCGGCGGGCTGCAAAGCGGAGGATGAGGACGGCCGGAGGGGACGAGAGGAAAGCGGCACGCTCCACCGGCCACACACGAGAAAAAAGACCGCGAAGAGCGACGGCCGGCCGCCTTCTTCACGCATTGACGGCGGCATTCCGGCCGGCCGCCCGCCCATTCACGAGTCCGCTTTTCGCTCGACGGAACGAAGCGCACGTTCGAACGAAAACAGCTCGGCGTACTTCGTTCCCCCCGTCGTCCATCGACCTTTAAATCCCGCGAGAAAGCAGGTGGGCGGGCGGGAGCGTTGGCTAACGAACGAGAAGACGGGGAACTCCCGCAATGGAATCTCCCCAACGGTTTCTTTCCGCAAAAGAGCGAGCGAACGAGTGAACGGGGGACGACCACCAGTCCGGCGAACGGCGTGCGCAATCCGGGAGGCAAACCGCTTCGCCCGTACTGCGGAGCCCAAAGAACGAAAAGCGGGCCGGTTGGGGCGGTTAACGAGCGACAGGTGGCCCGCCGGGGACATTTGCACATTTCTTCGCCATGCGGCGGCGGTGGCGGCATCTCGTTGGGGGCTTTCGGCCGTCTTCTTCCTCATCGCTCGCTTCTTCGAGGCGGCGGCCGATCACTCAAAAATCAAAACCGAGAGCCTGACGTGACGTTCGCGGGACCACGTGGCGCGACGAAACGTGAATTCGGAGGGCCCACAAGCCGGAAGTCGACGAGCACGCGGCGTTGAGCGCGTGGACTCGCTCGAAACAAAGCGAAACATTCGGGGCGATTGGGCGACTTCCCTTCACGCCCCCGCTCGTTCATCAGCAGCCACGAGAAGCGATCGGAAGTGGCAGGCGGAAGAGTTTACGCTGCGAATTTCGCTCGAAGGCCGCCCGGTTACGATCGTCGTCGATTTCGGTGTGCGGCGAGCTCGGGGGCGGCGCGGGCGAACGTTCCGCCGAACGAAACGGCCGGGATGTCGACGAAAAGCGCGCGGGAACAAAGTTCGCGAACGGGCGGCCTCGCGGAACGTCGCATCAATCAGCCGGCCGACCGGCCGCCCGGTCGGTGGAGGACGCCGAAGACGCACGTTCTTCTCGGAGCAATTTGCAGGCGAAAGACGAACGGGAAGTGCCCCACAGCCCTGATGGCCGCCGTCTGGACGCGGGAAGGCGAAAGGAAGAACCGAATTATCAGCCGGCAGACTCCAGCAACCCGTCCACTCGCCTTTTATTCGCGGTGACCAAAAGGGGAACTCGTAAACGAGAGTCTCGAAACCTGACGCAAATCGACGCCGCTTATCGCGAGGAACACGCGGAAGAGGGCCGAAATCAAAGGTCGTCGGCCGAGAACGCGCGTTCTTCCGATCGCATGGAGAACGCGGGGAATGCGGACCGCAGCGGGGCGAACGGCGGCGAGGCCAACGGAAAGCGAATGGCCACAAAGAACGCCCCCGTGGCCGTTCGCTTTCGATTTCACACGCACGCAATTGGAGCGGAATAAACAAGCAGATGTCGTCCCGCGTGCACCGAAAGGCCAGCCGGATCGGCTAATCGACTGTCTCGCTCGTCGTGGATCGGCTCTGTGCACAGCAAGAACGATCGAAGAAAAAAGAAGTGGGCGGCGGGGGCGGGCGGGCGGCGCGCAATCGGCGGCGCGGGAAGAAACCCGCGCCGAATTCAACGCTCCAACGGCGAGTGTCGTGGAAATTTTCGACGATGACGAGGCCCTCCGAATCGACGCCCAACGCGCACGAGGCGGCGAGCGGGAGGATCTCGCCGCCCAGCTGATTGCCCGCTTTTCAACAGCGCCGATCAAAGTACGCGCGGGGCGGTGGAGGGCGCGAGCACCCGGCGAGAGACGAAAATAACTCCTTTGCCCCGCTGTTTGTTCACACGCACCCGCCCGTCCTTCCCACACGCCTGCCCGAAGCCCCCGTTTGATGAAGAGCGAATGGAAAGGTTTCGATTGTTTCATGCGAACAAAGAAGCGGCTTCCAACCTTCGAGCATGAGCGTCGATTTCAGTCGAGAAATCCGTTCGACGAGCACGAATCGAACGTCGGCGACGAGCAAAGGACACCAAAAATCACGTCCATTCGCGAGTTACAAAATCCGATTGATTATTTTCGGCCGCCCAGCGATCGTCGTCCACCGACCACAAAGCGGAGCGCCCGTTCGTGCGGGAAGCCGAAAGAAAGCGGCCCCCGACCACAAAATGCCCGCCCGCCCGCCCGCCGAAAGCGAGAGCGGCCGGCCGCGACGTGGGGGCGGCGGCTGGCCGAATTTCGCAAGGACGCGCGCTCTTTGCGAGCTCCCGAAAAGGCGGGAAGCACGCCCATTCCCCCGATTAGAACCTCCCTTTCTTTCATCACAGCTAGCACGTGGGTTTATTCGTGCTCGAATGCAGCGGCGATCATTTCCGTCGGAAGGGCGGCGAGGGCGGGGCGTCCATCAGCATGACGGGCGTGATCATCTGAACAAGCAAAAGGAATGAAAGAAAAGACGAGAACTCACCCCGGGCACCCCACCGGCCGCCATTCTCCTCTTCAAGTAGCGGCGGTACTTGAGCAGCACGTGGAGCGTGAGGCCGTTCGTGAACAGGAGGATCGGCAGGACGATCAGCATCCGTCGAGCCAACAGGTCGCTCTCGTCCACTTCCGCCCGCTCGTCGGTCACCAGCTGCCCGACGGCCGTGAAGCCGAGCACCAGCTGGATGAGCAGCAGAAAGGAGTGGAAGATCAGCGGCGGATTGATGAGAACGAGCTGAACACACGAGTGATCTCCAGGTTCCCTGCGGTACTCACGTCGTCCTTTTTGACCGCTACGGCCAAACACATGTGAACGATCATGCCGGAGACGAAGAACACGACGCAGCCGACCACAGCGAGCACGTCCACCTTCTCCCGTTCGTCCACCAGCACGCACAGCGAGATCGAAGCGCAGAAGAGGATCGAAACGCTCAGCAGGCCGAAGATTGCGATGAACGACGCTGTAATCCAGCCTGTTGCTTCAATTCCTCGGATCTTCTCACCGAACACTCGACAGTGGACGTAGTTGAAGACGAAGAACCGGCGATCGTTCTCGTCGAACTCCACCGCCGCCGAGGCGACGCTCGTCGTCCCCGAGATTTGGCTCGGAGTTGGCGGCATTCCAAAGCGAAGCCGAGGGTGAAGTAGCTGGCCGTCACTTCATCTCTTGCCTAAAACAAACGAATTAGAGCACCTAATCGAGTCACTCGTAGGAGCTGGCGTTTACAGCTCATGTCCTCACGCAAACGTGAACAGCGGTGCCCGTCGAATGCAAAAAGAAGTCAGGGATTACCGCACGTTTCCTTGGACGATCACCCCTTCCGCTAATCCCAATTGCGTTTGCGGAAGTCGACGTCTTCGAGTTCCGCGTCAACAAAACGACGACGACGAACCTTCCGAAAACATTTCCGCTTTTTAATGAGCCCGAAAACATGCCACTCGGCAGTTAAACTCGGAGAATTCGAGGACCGCGTTGGTTGTTATCGAATAAACTCACGTCTTCAATTGCTGGAGCCGCTACAATAGGTGGAAAGTCGAGCTGGGCGGCAAGCCGAAGGAACTTTTGACCAGTCGAACTCGATTCAATCAAAGCGGCTAGTAAAACGGAAGTTCGAGCGGCTTCTCAATGCTAATCGTGGAGCTCGTGACTCGGAAGACAAGCGAACAAAACAGGCAGCACTCACTGCAAGAATTCACGGCAAGTTGCAGGAGTTTCCCGCTCTAATCAACGCGCCTTGTTCCCATGACGACCTCCGCTTCCTCCTCCTCGCCGCCGATGAGGACGCTCCCCGAACTCCCCGAATGGCCGCAACAAGCAGCCGAATTCCGCGGCCGTGACGTCCGAAAGCGACCCGGGAGATGAGTGCGATGTAATCCGGCGTGCACTCTTGCTCGCTCGGTTAATTACGAGCGAGCAGTGAAGCGTACATGCTTGAGTTTGCTGGACACTTGGCGCATTCAACATCACAACGAAAGGTTTTCTCGAAACCCCTGCTGTTTGATGTTCAGCATTGGCTGATTTCCAATCACTCCGAGAAACCTCTTTAACCTTCGACTATCGAGCAACACTTGACACAACGGAACGGAAGACTTTTCCGTCAAGAATCGCACTTCCTCTGCAAATTCTTCAACTCTTCCCCTAAATTCTTGCGCGAATCCAATGGAGTGCTGCAGCACGACGAGCGGGATCGACGTCCTGCGCGTGCCGGGGATCTCGAACGCGAAGAAGCCGGACGGGGCGGCCGCCACAACGAACGGCGTCTTCCTGCTGATCGCCACCGACGGCAAGCTGCACGTCTACAACGTGAGTTCTCCGCTTACCTTTCATTCATTTCATTCGTTGTTCAGACGAAGACGTGCGAGTTGCTCAAAGTGACCACAAACGCCGAGTTCCCGCTCAAGAACGTCCACTTGTGCCCGAACGATCGGTACGTGGCCGTGCGGACGGAAGAGGGCGTCGTTCTCGTCTACACGCTGATCAGGTGAGTGGATTCCGTTGATTCTTCTGTTGGATTGTCTCTCGTTTAGCCTCGTCTCGCACACGGCGCTCGGCGAACAGGAGACGGCGCCCCACCGGCGGTTCGCCGAGCATCGCGGCGCCGTCAGCGACCTCGCGTTCAGCCGCCACGACTCGCGCTTCCTGCTCTCCGTCGGCCTCGACCACCGGGTGATCTACACGGACGTGGAGCAGAGCCGAGTGATCTTCCGGACGGAAGTGGACGTTCCGCTGACCGCCTGTACGATGAGCGCCACGGACACGCGCCTCTACTTGGGGACGGGCAACGGCCGGCTGATCCTCGTGCTCGCCGCTCAAGCGGTTCGTCCTCTTCTTTTGTTCTTTCTATTCAACCGCCCGCTTGCAGCTGGACATCGCGAAGAAGGCGACCGTCATCCGGAACGGGGCCACCAGCGGCACGCCCTACACCGTTCACGACAAACACGGCAACACGCCGATCGTCGCCCTCGCGCTCAACCTGGACGGCTCGCGGCTGGCGTCCGCCGACTCCAACGGGCTGGTGTTGATGTGGGACGCGTCCAACGGCCAAATGCTCTCCAAACACCAGCAGCCGGGTTCGCTCCTCCTTCTGCTCATTCCTTACGTTCATTCGATGCGTTCAGAGCCGACGAACACGCTCCGTTTCATCCGCAACCCGGAATCGCGCAACAAGGAGCGCAACGCGTCCACGAGCTCGGCAATTCCCGTTGGAAAATTCTGATTCGTTCAATTGTTTCTCTGTTGTTGTTGCTCTTTATTGTTGTCCGTTGTTGTTAAGTAAAGAAAGTCTCTGAGGAACTGGGCAGTTGCTCTTCGATGTTTCGTATCAAATGAATACTTTCATCCGTCCACCAACCTTTTCCCATCGCCTACCAGTTGCAGATGGCGCCCCGCACGTCGCACAGCCAACAGAACACGCGGAAGTTTGACCGCGAGATCGCCGAACGCCTGCAGCCGCTCGTCTGGACGGAGGCCGCCCTCGCCGCCACCGACGCGTGGGTCGTCGAGGCGCGACGGGCGAAGGCGAAGGCCGAGGAAGTCGCCAAGAAGACGCCGCAGGGCAGCAAGACGGTGAATGGCCTTCATCCTCGAGGATCAACCTTAAACCGATCGTTTCAGCCGAAGAAACGAAAGAACGCCGCCAAGTGCGCCGAGCTGATCGCCAAAATCCGCAAGAAGCAGAAGGCGAACGACGATCTGCGCGCCAAGAACGCCGAGCTCGCCGCTTTCGCCGCCCAGAACGCTTCTTAGTTGTCGTTGATCGTTGGAAACCTCTCGTTATTTCATTGTTTGCCTTCGCCTCGAATAAACCCGCACCTCTCTCCGCCCCAACGATCAAAAGAAGCATTTGCATGAGCACGAATCGTTTGATTGCCGAACTTCCGCCAATCTCTTCACTTGGTCTTCCTTTCATTCATTCGGTTCACCATGAGCGAATTGGCGGCGCTCGACGATTCGGCTCCGGCCAAGCCCTGCACGCCGAAGTGAGTTCCCCTCCGTCCACTCATCCATCGTCCGGCGGATTGCAGGGACCGATTCGTGACCTGCTTGTTCGTTTTGGCATCGATGGGCGGCGTGTGCGTGGGCATCCAAGCGCTCGTCGGCTGGCGGCTGCTCTCCGGCCTGATGGCGGCGGCGGTCGGCGGCTTCGGCTATCAAGTGGGTGCACAAGGAGAGTGCCCTACCGACCGCTCGTTTCAGTGGACTCTGATTCACTCGCCCGGCTTGACGCGCAAGAAGCACGCCTTCTTCGACGAGGCCAACATCATCAAGACGTACCAGCCGAGAGCCCGCACGATGGGGCATCTCTTCCAGGTGCTCTTGCCTCCTTTCCGTTCATTTACCGTCCGTCCACTTGCAGCCCGACCCGCCCACGCCCGTGCCGACGGACCCGAAGGCGGCCGAAGACGACGGGCTCATGCCCAAGCAGACGAAGTCGGAGTTCGAAATGATGCGCGATGCGGTGAGTCTTTTCTTCCTTTTCTCTTGTTCACTCTTCCGCTTGCAGCACTACGCTCACGAGTTCACGCACATCCAGCGGGTGGGCAAGGAGCTGAGCGGCGAGGCGACTGGTCCGACCGTCAAGATCGAGGACCCGATCTCCGTGGAGTTCAAGGAGCCGCCGGAGGACGACGACGACGAGGACGTTTGAGCGGTTGGGTGCGGCGTGGAATAAACTTCTTTCGGTTTTCCCCATTAGGTCGGCGTGACGGCGAACGGGCGGCGATGGGGCGAATCCCCCGGCTCGTCCATTCGATTCGATTTGCGCCCATTACCTGCCTGCCTGCCCGCCTGCTCGTCATTGCGCCCAACCGCGCGGCTGTTTGCTCGAAGACGACCGGTTTGATCGCCGCCCCGTCGATGCCGTTCGGAGCGGAAGTAAACACCCGGCATTCACACGTCCTGGCAAAGGGAATGGAACGTAGGAGGAATGTTATTAATGATGCGGACATAAGCCGAATCTTCAGCTGACGTCTTTGAGTTGCGGTCAATGGAGCGATCGCCGAAGGGCGTGCGGCGAGGATCACGAAGACAAAAGGCGGCCGACGGTGAGCGCCGTGTGGATCCGCCCGACCGGTTCTTACGACATCCACGCGCCGGCCGGCCGGCCGTCTTACCAAACGGGTTCCGCGCTCGCGCTAAACGCCCGCCGCCGACTTTTGTAGCGATCTTCGCGCCCTCCTTGGCGCAACGCAAACGAATGGGCGGCGACTCCGCCTTCCGGACGCCCGCCGTCTTCGGCGTCCACTTGACTTCCTTCCCTCCTCGAGCCCGCATTCTTCTTCCTGCTTTCTTTGTTCGCTTTCGGCTTTTGGCCTTGAGACGAGTGGACGCCCGCCCGCCGAAGGGCGCCTTCAATCGATCGCTTTCCGCCCACCGCGCTTCGCAACTCCGAGGATGAGCGGCAATTGGATTACGGTAGGCGGTCGGCCGAAAGCCGTGATCATCCCTTGTTCAGGTGATCACAACGCTGGCGCTCCCGCTGGTCGTCCACGGTTGTTTGGGCGGCGGGGCGGGCGGCGGTCAGTGTTGCCCGCCGCGCGCGGCCCCCACCTGTGGCCCGGCCGTCCCGCCGTGCGGGCAGGCGGCTCCGCTGTAAGTGGAAGATGGAGGGCGTAGAGTGATATCGACGTTCAGGTACGCGCCACCACCGCTCCCGCCTCAACAGTCGTACGTGCCCCAGTACCAGCCGCCCGTCCAGCAGCCGGTCTACCAACCGCAACCCCAAGCTTCGTACTACGCGGTCGGCCCGCCCCAGCCACCGCCGGTCGCCCAGGGCGGCCCGTACGTGTACAGCGGGCACGTGGACTCGCCGGCTCTCCCTTACGCGGCCGCCGGTCCGGCCGCTCCGCCCGCTCCGCCGCTGAATCCGCCGCCGCCCTCGCCGTTCGGGCCGCCGCTGGAGTACCGCGAGGGCCCCGGCGAGCACGAGAAACTCCAGCCCCCGCCCCAAGCCACACGCAATCAGCCGAGCGGCGGATCACGGTCCACGACGAGCACTTCGAAGCCGACCACCGAGCGGACCTCCTACTCGACCACCACCCCGTCCTCCTCCTCGTCCTCCCGCCAGTCCACGAGCACCACCGAGAGTCCCGAAGCGGAGGCGGCGGGCAGCGTGGACGAGAAGGCGGCCGGCGGCTACAACTTCGCCCTCCAGGACGACGTCGAGTTCGACCAGCAGCAAGTGGAGAGCGCGCGCAAAACGCTGGAGTCGAATTCGGCCGAAGTTCTCACGAAATGAGCGGATTACGTTCGCTTGTCTGTACATTCGTTTAGTGCTCCCCGAAGTCCTCTTTGTCTTCTTTCATGACAATCCGCTCGCTCGTAATAGACTTGGTTTAATCGGCTTTGCAGTGGACAACAAGAAAGAAACAAACGAATTGAAAGGAAGACCTAAAGAACCGCCCGCTCACTTCCTCTCCTTCAACCAGCGGGCGACCGCCTGCTCCGCGTCCGCGATGTCGATCCGCTTGTTCGCAGCGTTGACGATCAGGTTGCGGAGTTTGTTGAAGTGCTTGCTGTTCGGCTTTGCTCTCGCCTGCTCCACGAGCTTCGGCGGGGCGCCGGCGAGAGCCTCGTCCGCGACCTTTTGGATCGTTTCGGCGTCCCGGATCGCCCACAGACCGAGGTCGTTGATCTTCTGCAAGCGGAGGAGAATGATCGAAAGGTATTGATGAAAACTGGTCACCTGCTCGGCGCCAACGGTCGTTCGTTGCCCCACGGCGTACCAGCGGATCATGTCGAGAAAGACGAGGTGGGTGATTCGGCTCTCCGTCTCGAAGTCCATCAGATCGCAGCAGGCGCGAATGATGAACTCGCTGAACGCAAGGAAGGAAGGATTGCAGGCAACGATGGAGAGGACTCACGAGTCGGGCGGGAAGTGGCCGCCGACGGCGTGGAAGTGGAGCGGCAGCTGGCGGATGAGGCGGACCGCTCGTTTTGGCTCGACGCTCATCAGCTGCATGCAGCGCTCGACAAATCGCCGCAGTTTGGCGTCGCCGATCAGCTGGAAGGCGAACGAGACGGGGAACTCGTGCTCAAAGATGAACACGAGGTGAGGGGCGTCCCATTTGAGCGCCCGCTTCGCCTCCTCCACCCACTCGTCCCTGATCCGCAGCCGGGGCAGGTTCGGTTCGGGGAGGAAGCGGTAGTCGAGGTCCTTTCCCTTCGCTCGCAGCGGGATCGTTCGGCTGCAAGTGCGGAAGGAATGAGGAGAAGCTGTGAGAACGAACCCTTCGATCACTCCGCGCGTCTCCGCAACGATCGGCTCGCCCTTCTTGATGAGCGACACGTGGCGGCGGAGTTCGAAGTCGAGGGACGTCTGGAGGTCGCGGAAGCTGTTGATGTTCTTGATCTCCGTCCGCACGCCCGGCCGCCCGTCCACGCTCACCGAGACGTTCGCGTCGATGCGCAGTTGGCCGTCCGCAAACACACGCCATCAATCGAACGAACAAAAGGGCGGAACTCACGGTGCATCTCGCCCTGACAGATCGCGTTGTGGGCGAGCATCAGCCGCAAGTGTTCGGCGAAACACGTGGCTTCGGCGGCATCACGGAGATCGGGCTCCGTCACGATCTCGACCAGCCCGACGCCCACGCGGTTCAGGTCGATCAGCTCGCGTTCGGCGCCGTGGACGAGCTTCCCGCTGTCCATCTCCATTTGGACCTGCTTGATGCGAACACGCCGCTTGTCGGCTGCCTGGAAGGGCCGGTCGTCGTCGGTCGTCCGGAGCAGGAAGTCCAGGTGGCCGCCGCGGGCGATCGGCAGCTCGTGCTGCGTGATTTGGAAGCCGAGCGGCATGTCCGGGTAGAAGTAGTGCTTCCGATCGAAGCGGCACTCGCGCGCGATCTCGCAGCCGAGCAGGGCGGCCGTCCGGAGAGCCAACTGCAAGCGGAGTGATCGAACGAAGGAAGAGGAAAGGACGCACCTCCACGCACTTCCGATTCAACGTGGGCAGCGTGCCCGGAGTGCCCAAATCGAAGAGGGCGACGTTCGAGTTGCTCGGCGCGTCCGAAGCGACCGGCGCGTTCGAAAACATCTTCGATTTGGCCTGCAGTTGGGCGTGGATCTCCAGTCCGATCACCGGCTTCAGGTTGCGCGTCGCTTCGACGGCGAGCCGGCGGACGGCGACCCGCCTCGTCTGCCCGCACTTCCGCAGGATCATCCTGGACGGGCGGAAGAGTGGATTGAAAGCAGTGAGGGTGGTTGGAAGTACGAAAGCGTAGAAATGATCACTTTGACCGCGAATCCGTAAGAACGGGAAGGAGAGCGATTCCAACAGAATTTATTCCTTCAATAAACTCAACAACAACAACAAGCGTTCACTTCTTCTGGACACTCGGAAGGGGCGACTGGCCGTGAGCTGCGAGGCCGCCGCTCCCGCTCCGGTTCGCCTTCTTGGGCGCGGGCAGCTCCTCGGGCGCCTTCAGCGGCTCCCGCTGAACGGCCTTCGCGTGGCTCAGCCGGCGGCAGATCGTGATCACCAGCTCGATGCAGAGGACGGTCGCCGCCAACGCGAGGATGCAGCACAGCACGAGGCCCAACACGCTCAGCTGAACGGTGGCAATAAGCAGAAGAGAGAAGGGAGAACTCACGTATTGGAGGCCGGTGACGTGCTCGGACGACTCCAACGGCGAGAAGTTCAGCTTCGGGGTCTTCGTGGTCAATCCGTGCACTCCACCCTCGGAGAACTTCACGTCCTGCAAGCGGGGAGTCAACAGAGAAAAAGACAACGACAAGAAACTCACACCGCACAAATCACCAATATCAGAGTTCTCGAAAGCAGGCAGTTTCGTCAGCCGATCCTTCGTCAACGGGGCAATCAGCTGAAACGAGTGAATGGATAAACGAGATAAATTATGAAGAGAACTCACCTGCTTTCCCCGATCGAACGCATCCAGACACTCCTGCTTATCCAGAGCGACCGCCACCGGCATCTTCGCTCGTTTTCGAAATAAATGAGTCCAAAAAAAGTGAGAATTTCGTTCGTTATTCGTTTATTCAAATTCGATTAAAGAGAGAGAAATAGTGGAATGAGCTGTCGTTTTGAGCATCTCCCTTTCTCACCACAGTCCAGCCCAGGGCGGGTAGATGGGCACGGGATTCTGCAGGTAGGACATCACGACGGCGGAGATGGACAGCCTGAACACGAACGAGAAGAATGAACACACAAGCTGGAATGAAAGGAACGTACATGAACGAGGAGAGGATTTGTTTGGTGTCGTCGATGGCCCGCGTGTTCGCGAAGGAGACGCACGAGCAGAGGAGCGCCACCCACGAGCACCATTTCATCTGCAAAGCGGGCAGCGAGGAGTGGAGGACAGAAAAGGGAAAGAACCCACTCGCATCATCAAGCCGCACATCGAGAAGACCATCCCCAGGATGTTCATGTACTCGGGCATCGAGTCCTCGGGCGGGACGGTCTGCGGGTCCACCGGTTTGTACCTGAAGACGGCCACCACTCTTTTGTTCAATCGAT